>SNQJ01S0044009.1:79296-90816 GCA_010110895.2 Picea sitchensis | reverse complement strand
ATCCTAAAAGGTGAAGATGCTCAAGTCATGTATCAAAGTGAAATGAAGTAAAAAAAATATTTCCTTAAACCATCAAATATATAAAGAAAATAATCATAATTATGGAAAACACATTGAGTGCCCACAGAATAACCAAAGCCATATATTAAGCCTAATATCATATGTTTCTCAAATAAACATGACAAAAATATTAAAAAAAAGTTTTTTTACCTCAACAAAGGTATTTAACTTTAACCCAAACCATTGACTCAATGTAAATCAGATGAAACCAAGCATGTCACAACAAAGGGTTCAATCAAACATCAAATGAGATATAGAAGCATTCAAGGGACTAATGCAATTTTTAACCAAAATAAACCCAAATTTTCAAACATGACAAAATGTTCCAAAATGCAATAAACAAACAAACCATTAAAATTTACCAAGATATTAGAGCTCGACATCAAATAAATCTCATCTACTTGAATGAGCCCGTTCTTTCTTAGTGTAAGTCTTGTTAAATTAGTTGTTTAGCTTGTAATACTACGACACTATCTATGTGAAGAGATAGGTCCCAGCTTCATCAAATTTCGGCTTCATTTCCTGTCACATACAAGAAATAGACATTGTAATAGTTAAATATCAAAACATCAATCCTAAAATAACTTGCATCAAGAAAATGTGGCTCCAATGTTACATTGAAAAATATAAAATATAGAACCTATTTTACCTAAAATGCAACCTCAAATTGACATATGCATACAATAATCTTGTTATGATAAATAATTTCCGACCTACTCCAAAAATATAGGAACAATGAATCACAAGAATAACATCATTTGTGTTATTACATTCACTATTTTTTGCACCACCAATGGAACACATATACCAAAATAAGTGTCCCATGGGCCCTCATATATATTGGATTAGATAAAATATTGCAATATATCAATTTGATAGTTCTCATCTTGGTCCTCATTTTCTTCATTATGAACACGATATTCTCCAAATGGACTATCATTATGAGCCTCCATAGAATTGTATTCCATATCAAGTTCATTTGAGAAATTTTTTATATTGTTTTCTCCCCTTCTGTCACAATCTGATCGCCAAAGAACTAGTGCTCTTTCTTATGGAAAATTGGTAATCTCATACTTTGTTACATATAATCTTAAACATATATCCATATGTTTATCAAGCTTGTTCCTCGTCTTTGACTTAAAAAATGACATTACACTAAACATTCGCTCATCCTCCACTGATCCAAAAATCATGGTTTCACACAAATCCGCTAATTTGAAATATTCCGATATGTTTTCCTGTAAGTATTGGCTAGAGCCTAAAATAGTCCATAATATTGTTATTGCACCATATTTTAGAGGATTCTTCAAAACATGGAATTGATTCCACATTGTTTCAAGGAAGCGTGTGGATTGTTGAAACAATTTTGATGAATCTAAAATACCTTCAACCCATTCTCCATTTATCAGGACCTTCTTGCAAAAGTGGTGCACTAAAGTTTTTAATTTTTCCACAAGGTCATGTTTTAAAGTAGTTTGACATTTTTTGTTGTTCCAATATTGAGGGTACACCAGGGACATGGCCTCCAACAATTCATCTCAAGGAAATCATTCTCTTATCTCTATTTCTAGTGACTTTGCAATTTCATTGTGTCTCACTGAAATGACAACATTGCGAAATAAGTCTCTTGACACAGGGCACTCTTTGGTGATTCATCATGTCTTACCAATATAATGAAAAGGAACCATATGTGCACGCATTGCCATACATAGTATCCCTTTTTCATCAAACTTCAAAAAAATTGCAGCATTTTCTATATCAATGATCATAGTCCAATTTGTAAACCATGGACCTGCAAAAGACTCTGGTATATTATACAAATTATCCAATGAAAGGCATGAAAATTTTATTTCATTTGTGTATTCTATAATATACATTGTGCGACTTTGAGACATTTTCACAAGGATATTCATTTCATCTAGCATAGGGAGAATTTCAACCAATGTTAATAATGTCTATATGTCACTGAAAGAGAAGATCGTGAGATCTGTATACACTGAAGTGATTTCCATACATCACCCCTACCAAAGACTGGTACTCACTAAATAATCTTTGAGTTGGTCCATTTAATGATATCCATCTTGTATCAACATATTTTAATAGCTTGTTTCCATTTGTAACACTATCAACAAATTTTTGAAACTCTGAAAATTGTTTGGGACTACGAAAAAAGTATGCATAAGCATATCATACAAGATATTCAAATCTTGAAACCGATGGAAAATTTCTTACTATTTTAAATGCAAGATTCATCCTATGAGCCATACAATGAATACTCAATATATACAATGAAGCTCATAGTTGTAGTCTAACAAAAAGTCCATTTATTTGTCCTTGCATTATTGATGCTCCATCTGCTCCAACACATACTGTTGGCACAGGGGAAAACCCAGGGTTCAACGCTCAAGAGCACACCAACAAATCCCTAAATACCGCCCTTTCGGCAACACCTGTGGAGCATATGAAGTCTCACCCGAGGTAGAGGCAGGGGTGGTTGCAAGACTCAGGTGTCTACAAACTTAGCTGGGACACAGATCGGTGATTATCTTTCTTACAATGCACTTAGCATCAATTATTCCTTAACATACATTTATTAATATACTTCGCAGAAGGCACAAAGAATCACAGTGAATACTTGTACTAAGAATGATTCAGTACTTATCCACAGAAATATAGGTTATATTCAACAGATCAAGCACTAAGAATCTCATATATCAGATATAATGTTCATTCATTCATCAACAACACAGAGCATAACTAGATCTACTTAATCACATCAAGCACTTAGCCAAGAAAGAGATAAATACATAAGAGCAAAGCAAAAAACCCTATACACAGTTATCGTGGTTCACCCCCACCCTGGAGCTACATCCACAAAGTCTTCTTTATATTATCTCGGTCAAGCAGTTACAACACAGAGCTCTAATGACCCTTAATTTGCACAGGACAGAAGATCTGTGCAGCTCGCTAGATCCTTCTTCCTTACTCTTCAACATTAGACTATAACAACCTGCACTTAGCTCTCTGATATCATGCACATAGCACTCTAAGATACATCCAATCACGCAGATCCAATTACTAGCACTAAGCTTTCATTCATACATCACATAGATGTACTACATTACTATCTCCTTCTTATCTTACTATCTACATTTCCTATTTATAGATTACAAAATGGGCCTAAACGTGGGTAAACCCACGGGCCGACATCCCTTTCCAGTTACATCAACCCAAAACCCTAAAATGGACCCCAAAATAGGTTTTGCTTCCTTATTTTATGCTTCGCGTTGCGCTCCTTCCTTGGCAAGCTGTCGCAGTCCCAAAAGTGGTCAAGTATGACCAAGTACTCTTAAACTTGGTCAAGGGACAACATGCCCCCAACACTCACCTGTGACTTGTCCAGAGCCACTCAGGTCTGACCAATTTTTCTTCGAATGCCTTGAGCTTGGCTCGAGCAGCTTCGACCTGCTGCAATGCGATAGCCTCTTGTTCAGTAAATTCCTGGATTATTATGTCATTGAGCAGCCCTTCCAGGCGTTGTTCTGTAGTGATGACACCCTATTCGAGTTCAACTCTCTGGATTTCAAGTTTGGAAAACAGTTGGCATGCCTTCTCTTGGAGTGGTTGCAGTCATTGAGAGACATCCATTACTTTACTTTGCAACGTGTGTACTCATTGTTGGGTTGTGCGTTTCTCTGCAAACCTCTTCATTCTTTTGACTGGGGTCACAGAATTTAGCTGCGCTTGTAGCACATCTGCATGCTTCTTTTCTTCGTGGAGTTGTGCCTCCAATGTCTGCAATTCTAGATTCTCTATGAGGGCTTCTTAGGTTTGGGCACTTCTAGTGCTTAGCTGCCTACATTTCGAAGCCAAAGTTTTTAATCGGTCAACTGTTCTTTGAGCAATGGCCTCTCTTAGATCTCTTATCTCTTGAGGTGTCTCAGGCATGGTGCGGAGCTCCAGATCCGTGATGTGCTATTGAATTTGTTGGATTACTTCTTCCAGTTGGGTCACCTACTGTGGAAGACGATCTTCCATCTTCACTTCTATGATCATCACAAAGCGCAGTACCTTGTGAACTCTTTCTTGTGATTCAAGTTTCTCTGCTAGCAACTGGTCCTTTCTTTGTTGTAACTAGGCTTTTTCCTCCTCCCATTTCGTTTGTAAGTCAAGATGCTCTTGTTCTTCCTTTCTATGTTTCTCTTCATGTGTGCTTTGTGCTTTCACAAAATCTTGGGTGGCTTTCGCTATGTCTTCTTGAGCTCGTCGAAGGCGAGCTTCGACTTTCTCGGCGATCTGGCGTAACTGTGTGGGCTCATCGCCTGTTCCTGATATTTCCATATTTAATGGCACTGTAGAAACTGCTTGGCTAGATTGAAGTGCCTTTTGCGCTTCTTTGAATTCGCCCGTGATCTGGCGGAATAGTTCCTCCTGCTTTGCTTCTTTCTTTTCCACGAGATCTAATGAAACATCATTCAGCGCAACAATTAAGAAGTCAAAATCATCCGGGGTAAGCGTAGTCTTAAGCGTGGTCTGGGTGGCCTTAGTTTTCTTTCTGGATGAGGGCCTCAGTGGGGTAATCTTCCTTTTCTTGGAGGGATATACCTCGTCCCTAGGCGGGATAACCTCTCCTTTTCTCTGTTCACCTTTTGTGCCCCCTAGTTCTTTATCATCACCTCCCTTCATAGGTGAGAGCGAAGCAGTCTTCATGTATGTGTTGTGGATATCTTGAGCTTCCACATCCTTATTTGTCTTGCGTGGTCCTGGTGTATCCGACATAGATTCAGGGCTATCTACGTCAGAAATCTCTACGGGGTCTACTGTAACAAGGAGGTATGCCGACCATTCCTTGGTAATATCCTCCAGGTCATCTTTTGTCAGCTTGTAATATGACTGGAGTTGTTTTTTGTGCTCGTTTGCACGCGCTGGATGTAGGTGAACTAACGATATGCGTTGAATTTCATCAAAGGTCGAAACCTATGAAGAGTGTTGGATGTAATGCGTGGTGTAGACTGAATGGCATTCCTCAATTGAGTGTAGTATGCATGGAAGATGGCATTGGACTGCCACTGTTTGTTCATGTTGTTGGAGTACCATAGCGTACAAAACTTTGCGGCCAGGGGTTCGAAGGGTTCAATCTCTAGAAACGTGGCTCCCTCGGGCAGTTCCCACGCGTTGAAGGTGATGAGTATGAGCAACCAACTAAAGTGGAACTCATACCCTTGGTCCTGCACTTGTCTACAGTCAAGCTCTAGCTAATTTATAAGGTATTTCACCCAGTTCATTTGTAGTCCCTCCACGCACTTCCCTGCGAGGTCAACTAAAAATACGGTCGCCTATGTAGGTCTATTTTTTAGGACTAACTTGCCTACAATCAGCTGGCAACCAAAGCGTACTGTTGCATTCTCAATGGAGGCTACCTTGTAACCTCGCGTGCCTTTCTCCATATCACCATATGTGTCTTTTATTCGTTGAGCGAGAGCACAATCTGCGGTCTTTCCAGGGTAAAAGTCTTGTGGGTCAGGGCCCTGCATGCTTAGCCCAGTGATACGATTGATCATAATCGGATCCAAGGTGATGTGTCGGCCCAAACATAGGTATCCTCCGTGGTAGAAGGAAAACAACAGTCAAACACAGGCATTTACTTCCTGATGCCTCCCGAAATGTGGAATCTTCATTAAGTTGAGGAGGGTTGACTACGAAAGGTTATGGGTCCATTGTTGCGGTACAATATTGGGGTTCTTTCATTTTGTAATAGTCAAATACTTGTGTGGGGCTAGCATATTGTATACCTTGCAATATCCAAGGTTAAAATCACTGAATTTCAACGTGGTGAGCTTCTCCTGGTCAGCATGAACTGTGTGCATCCATTTCGGGAGGTACGCAGTGACTACAACATATTTGAAGTCTCTAGGTACAGAGTCTCGATTCACTGGTCCGCCTAGTGGTGGGATATATTTAGGCAAGATGCTTGGGATCATCTTCATAGTGTCGAAGTCATTTCCGAGCTTAGATCGTCTTTCCAAAGGAGGTTGGGATGGTCTTGCTCAAGAAGTGGAGGGGGAAGCTGGTAGTATGCCCGAGGACGATGCATGTACACCTGTAGACATTTCGCGTTCTGACATAACTCTCTCAGCCATTAAATCAATTAGAACTTCTTCAACAATTTTCTCAGCAGCCCTAAGCTTGTTCGACATACAAACTTGGGTAAGTTGGCTCGGGTGAAAAATGAATTCAGAGACGACAGTGAATAGTAAGGCAATGATATCAAGGTAAGTAAATCTTAGGGTTCATGCTCATATTCTCAGTTAGAAAAAAGTATTCTCGGTGCGTGGCACAACAAGTTAAGTAGGCAATCTCAGCAACAGTCTGCTTGCAACGGACATGGGGCCTTCATTAACTCTATTCTATCCATTCTGGTGCTATCCAACGGTCTAGTGGTAACCCATAACTGCTTTTTGATCCATTCGGAGTGGCATTCGAACGGGTATATCGGTTCCAACGACTATATTGCTTCATCATGGTGAAGTGTTCTATGTCGTTGTTCTGATATCTTGGCGAAGCTCCAATTCTGCAATTCTTCTTGCTCCGAAGTATCCTACAGACCTCTTGTAACCTTACATTATTAGCCCTTTTCTTTCTTAACTTCCTAGCCTTCTTCCCAATGAGTTTCATCTCAGTAATGCTTTTACCATTCTGATGTTTATCTTTTGTGGTCTTAGTTACTTCGCGTTGTGGAAAATCTTTCTTAAGGTTCCTTGATAATACTTCTTCTATATCAAAAATAGGTAACTCGATCTTCTGCGGATCCTCAAGTGATCCCTAAGCTTCAACATCGGAGGTACTAATATTAAATATCTACGATCTACTCTTCTGTTCTTCAATCAAGTGTGCGATCCTTCTGGTCATAAAGTCTTTTAACTCCTGCTTCTTCTGTTCCAAAACTTTCTCTTCTTCTCTTCATCTAGCCCATTCTCTATCAATCCAGGGTTTTCCTATGAGCATGGTAAATGGGGCGTTGTATTAGACCAATTTAATGATCTCAAAGTCTTCCTCTGTCGAAGTTTCATTGACAGTCATAGGTATCCGTGCAAACCTTCCACATAGGCTTATTAGCTTTCCTCTGAAGAAACTTGTTCCTCCTAGGGAAGGGATCATGGCAGGCTTCCCTATAGCTTCCCAAGTTCTTTTTGGCATAATGTTCACTTGTGCTTCTTCATCAAGAGTACATTCAATGTCAAATTCCCCTATTATTTCTTCTATTTGATCCTTTTATTTGAATATCTCTGATAGCCTAACATGTCAGTGGTCATTCAAGGTATCTTTCATCTGTAGTAATATATTTTCTTATTCTTTCTGGGTTTCTTCTATAATCTTGGTCTCTTGATCTCCCTTAGGGTTTTCTTATTCCATATTCAGCTTCTCAAGCCTAGAAATCATTCTATGGAAATCCAATACTTCATGGTCCATAGCCTTACAACATAGGCAACTAGGTCTTCTCCTAGGGCATTCTTTAGCAAGATGTCCCGGTCATCTGCAACTATAACAGAGGGCTAATCCTCTCGTCTATTTAGATGTTCCCCAACTCCTTTTGTACTGCGCACCAGGATCATGGTGGCTAGCCTACAAAAAATGTTTTCTAGGATCCTGCATCCACTTGTTAGTCCAGACATTCTTTTGATGCATAGGTATCACATATCTATCACTATATTTATCAGATCTATTCATATCAAACTTTATTTCATCTATTAATGCCCTAGTTTTGAAGCTAGGACAGAATATATCAAACATACCTAGATCCATGCTTTAGAAACAAAACATTTCACTTATCTTACTTCTGCAGAGCACAAAGATTCCAGATCTAAGACTTTTAATTATTCTTACCTTTATCAAGGCATAGAGCTTACAGATATTACCTTTTTATTCACATATCTAACTTCTTTTCTTCATATCTGACCTCTCTTTCTTCAGATCTGACCTCTTTTCTTGGCACAAATCTTCACAGGTCAAACATAACACTACGCACTAGAGCAACAAATCTACGCACAGAGCTTATTTCATGCAAAGATTCTTCTTCTTCAGTTCCTAGAAATCACAGTTCCAGGTCCTTACAACAGAACCATTTGTTGGCATAGGGGTAGACCCAGGGTTCAATGCTCAAGAGTGCATCAACAAAGCCCTAACTACCTTCCCTTTCGGAAACACCTGTGAAGCAGATGAAGTCTCACCTGAGGTAGAGGCAGGGGTGGTTGCAAGACTCAGGTGTTTGCAACCTTAGCTGGAGCACAGATCTGTGATTATATTTCTTACAACGCACTTAGCATTAGTTATTCCTTAACATACATTCATTAATATACTTCGTAGAAGGCACAGAGAATCGCAGTGAATACTTATACTAAAAATGATTCAGTACTTATCCACATAAATATAGGTTAGATTCAACAAATCAAGCACTAAGCATCTCATATATCAGATCTAATGTTCATTCATTCATCAACATCACAGAGCATAACTAGATCTACTTAATCACATCAAGCACTTAGCCAAGAAAGAGATAAATACATAAGAGAGAAGCACAAAACCCTATACATAGTTACCGTGGTTCACCCCCACCCTGGGGCTACATCCACAAAGTTTTCTTTATATTATCTCGGTCAAGTAGTTACAACACAGAGCTATAATGACCCTTACTTTGCATAGGACAAAAGATCTGCGCAGCTCGTTAGATCCTTTTTCCTTTCTCTTCAGCATTAGACTATAACAACCTGCACTTAGCTCTCCGATCTCATGCACAGAGCACTCTAAGATACATCTGATCACATAGATCCAATTACTAGCACTAAGCTTTCATTCACACATCACATAGATGTACTACATTACTATCTCCTTATTATCTTACTATCTACATTGCCTAGTTATAGATTACAAAATGGGCCTAAACATGGGTAAACCCACGGGCCGACATCCCTTTCCCATTACATCAACCCAAAACCCTAAAATGGACCCCAAAATAGGTCTTGCTTCCTTATTTTCTGCTTCACGTTGCGCTCCTTCCTTGGCAAGTTGTCGCAATCCCAAAAGTGGTCAAGTATGACCAAGTACTCTTAAACTTGGTCAAGGGCCAACACATACCAACTTTTTTTCAATCATTAAAAGATCCATACCACCAATTTCCTTCAAACTATTAATAATAAGTTCATAAATATTTTCAGCTGTAGAATTCTCCCTCATTTTATGAATCCCAAGTAGATAGGAATGCCTAATATGGTCATTAACCATATAAATACTCATGAAGATCCATGAAGTATTATCAATAGTTGTAACATCATCCAAAGACAATGACAAAAACCTATCATTTGCAATCTTCTCTTTCATATCATCATTTTCCACTTGAGCTAGATATTTTTGCCATTCCCAACCACTTGTTAAAGGCCAATGAGAATATGAAAAGTGTGACACTTGAAGAAAAGATAGATATTTCATGTAATCTGAATAATCTGTCATAGGAAGACCTTTAGATAAGATGTGAAATACAATGCTTAATTGGATTATCTTGGATAACAATTTCTTTCCATTGTCTTTCTGAATAGATATGTGATGGTTCCTCCACTTTCCTCAAGTTTTTCCTTACTTATTAAATATTTATTATATTCATCTGCATATTTGAAATGTTGGCATACCTAAGAAGATTTCCATCTAATAATATATTTCTCCTTGCCATCTACAATTTTATTTTCATACACCTTTCTTGCATGCTTATCTATTGTATCTAAATTCATCTGAAATGTCGTTGGCGTGCGAAGTTTCCAACTACATATATTGCATCTATCTTGTGGTTTATCTTTCTCATTTTTTGGAGGTATTGGTTCAACAAATAAAAATTTTGAGACCCAATCTGGTTGGAATTATCTCCCTATGTCCCATTGTCCTTTTTGTCTTTTTCGTGAATTGATTTTATTGTCTTCCAATGAAATATTTTTGACATTTTTACTGCCAATTTCTGATGAAAATGCATTTATCTCACTTTTATCACCAGAGGAACCTATTCCTTCATCTATTATTTGGATATTAGATGAATTCTCACAAGATTTGACATCTCTTTCAGTGATAGGTTGCTCAAAAGAGCTCGAAGCATGAAGAGAATGTGGATCCTTGGATTGAGGTCTTTGAATGTATGATGGTAGATCATTTTTTCTTGATCTTTTCTTCCCATGATCGATGTTTGACATCTCAATAAATATTCCACAATTGAAATTTAAAATCAATGTAGAAACCAAAAGTGAAACATGCATGAGAAATAATATAAAATTAGTAAAATTCCTACCAAGTATATAATCTTTGTATGTATTTATAGTAACAAAGAAAACACAAACATAATTGCACCATGATTTTATTAAAAGAGATACTAAGATCGCGGTATTATATATGTAAATGTTCTAACTATTACAGGTGACATCACAAATATGATTGGGGAACTAAACATTAAGTTGCACAATTGTTTGGAATCATGGATTTGGGCATACTTAATTATTGTTTAGGAGTGAAGTATAGTCAATGCAAGACAACATCTTCTATTTCTTGGGTCAAGAAGTATGCAATGGGTATACTTCATTATTGTTTAGGAGTGAAGTATGGTAGATGGAAGACAATGTCAAATATCTCTCAAGCCAAGGATGAAATAGAAATATTCCATATGAACATAAGAGACATAGAAGACCCAAGGTAAGGACAATGGAGCAACAAATAGTGAAGAATAAAAGAAAGAAGTAACATGGAAGAGTTGTTTCAACAAGCAAAACCAGAGACTTAAGTTCAAATCCTACTTGTGACATGTTGACCCTTCATGGGTTGATTGGGGTTGGAAAGGATCCAACAATCTCACTCTCACTTAAGTACTTGAGAATGGAATGATATGTTTCCAAACATTTAAAATCCCAAGGGGTTATCTCAAATAGTTGTCACCATTGTTGTTGGGAATTTGACTAGTTTTGTGCCAACGAGCATCCAATTAGAATTGACCTAGCTTAGGCACACTACTATATGTTAGTAAGTTTTCTAGGGATCCCATCCACAAATGTGGAGAATAATCACTTGGGTTTCCCTATGAGGGTTTTCTTGAAAAAACTACACTGGGGCATAATTTGAAATAATCATACTAATTGTATGCAAATTTAGGCCTAAATTTGTGAAATCATGCCTTATATTTGACTACATAAACGAAAATAGGACTTTCAAATCCATCAAAATAACTCTCACAAGGTCCAAAGGGAATATTTTTGTCATATGAAAATATTTTAAATAATACGTTTAATGTGATTAAATGGGTTCAAAATGGCCTAAATATACTTAATAGAACTTAATTAGCCATAAACCATAATTTTAGGGATTTAGGGTTAGATAACCCATTTATTATTAAATAAGGGTTATAAACTAAATGGTATATTGTATGGCCACTAAAGG
>SNQJ01S0044009.1:62892-79286 GCA_010110895.2 Picea sitchensis | reverse complement strand
ATGATTTTATTAAAAGAGATACTAAGATCGCGGTATTATATATGTAAATGTTCTAACTATTACAGGTGACATCACAAATATGATTGGGGAACTAAACATTAAGTTGCACAATTGTTTGGAATCATGGATTTGGGCAT
Organism: Picea sitchensis; assembly: GCA_010110895.2. NCBI lineage: Eukaryota > Viridiplantae > Streptophyta > Pinopsida > Pinales > Pinaceae > Picea > Picea sitchensis. The sequence goes on along the minus strand of SNQJ01S0044009.1, from coordinate 79,149 downwards.
ACTTAATTATTGTTTAGGAGTGAAGTATAGTCAATGCAAGACAACATCTTCTATTTCTTGGGTCAAGAAGTATGCAATGGGTATACTTCATTATTGTTTAGGAGTGAAGTATGGTAGATGGAAGACAATGTCAAATATCTCTCAAGCCAAGGATGAAATAGAAATATTCCATATGAACATAAGAGACATAGAAGACCCAAGGTAAGGACAATGGAGCAACAAATAGTGAAGAATAAAAGAAAGAAGTAACATGGAAGAGTTGTTTCAACAAGCAAAACCAGAGACTTAAGTTCAAATCCTACTTGTGACATGTTGACCCTTCATGGGTTGATTGGGGTTGGAAAGGATCCAACAATCTCACTCTCACTTAAGTACTTGAGAATGGAATGATATGTTTCCAAACATTTAAAATCCCAAGGGGTTATCTCAAATAGTTGTCACCATTGTTGTTGGGAATTTGACTAGTTTTGTGCCAACGAGCATCCAATTAGAATTGACCTAGCTTAGGCACACTACTATATGTTAGTAAGTTTTCTAGGGATCCCATCCACAAATGTGGAGAATAATCACTTGGGTTTCCCTATGAGGGTTTTCTTGAAAAAACTACACTGGGGCATAATTTGAAATAATCATACTAATTGTATGCAAATTTAGGCCTAAATTTGTGAAATCATGCCTTATATTTGACTACATAAACGAAAATAGGACTTTCAAATCCATCAAAATAACTCTCACAAGGTCCAAAGGGAATATTTTTGTCATATGAAAATATTTTAAATAATACGTTTAATGTGATTAAATGGGTTCAAAATGGCCTAAATATACTTAATAGAACTTAATTAGCCATAAACCATAATTTTAGGGATTTAGGGTTAGATAACCCATTTATTATTAAATAAGGGTTATAAACTAAATGGTATATTGTATGGCCACTAAAGGCACCTAAACATACCAATGAGGATTAACAACAATAATCAATCAGGTTGAGAGAAAAGAGATAGTATACACTAATACATGCTTCCAAAATTGAAGCCACAATAAAGAATCTCACTAGAGTTGATACTGGAATTATAGGAGTCATCTAAACTGTTGAAGTTCTAGGTGCAAAATAAACAATATTTTATTGAAGTTTCCCATAGGTACAGGGTTCACCATTTGAACAGATCGATTACTTAGGAAGTTGAATTTCTCAATAGAGTTACTTTCCACTGCAAGGTTCACAACTGAGTAAGGGTTTCTCAAGAAGTGATAAAATATACATCTATTTAGGTAAGTTTATTTATCAAACAACAAAACTCACACAAAATCTATCCAAAATGGGGGTAGGGTTCAACATAAGCAAACCCCATAGAGGCTTCAAGGCTCTATAACAATCCAGAAGTGGTAGAAACATTCCAACAATATAATTGGATAGATTATTTCAACAGATTGTATGGGTACGATGAAAATATAACTATGGAATTTTCCCTAAACTTCCACCACATTAGAGATCAAGAATACTCCACGTCAATGAAGGGGTTGTATATTTAGGTGAATGAACCTATGATAATTAGAGTGTCAAGGTTACCAATACGTCTACCCTAGGACAAGGAGGACAACTAGCCAACTATGGATGCTAAAAAGTTATTCCTCCTCGACTAGTATGACAAAGTGGAAGAAAATAATAATGGAGTAAAAAGGGACAACCTACCAAACCATGGGATGAGGTATCATACCACCTCCTGAAATACATCAATTATGAATGTAGATTAAGTATGGTATATTCTTACCATTTCATATTTCATATTCTTACCGTTTCATATTTCTCATATTCTTATCACGACCATCTTATCTCCTCCATAAGAATTGCAAATGCCACTAAATCATATATTTTAAAGCAAGAAAAATCTAATCCTTTGCTATGAAAGTTGTGAAAAACCTTGACCCCTTTGCAAACAAACATAAGTAGTAGCATTCATGGGAATAAGTGTGAATCACAAAGATCCTATTAGCACTATTATCCAAAATTTAGACTCATCTTAGATCTCTACTTACTGTCATTAACAACCTAGGCATGCATGAAGACATAATAGAACTTGTGGTTGCAGAATAAGGCCAAATCTATATTGTAGAAGAATATGTATATGATGTTCTATAACAAGTATTTGATACAATGAAGTTCACAAAAGCAAGGGAAATGTTAGTGACATTTTGGATGGAAATCTTGAAGATTCAAATGAAATTATCGACCTAAAAGTTTTAGTTTCAATATGGAAAGGAAAATTCAATGTATGTGTCCTAAACATTATCTCAGTTGAATCACATCAATATGAAATGCATATTTATAAAAAAAAAAGATAAATATTTACCTTGAAGAAGTAGACTGATGGAAAGAAAGGTTGAAATCAAAGAAGAAAACTAAGAAGTCCCTCATACAAGAAACCGAGAGGACATGTTGTTTAACATTGTAGGGACTTTCTTATATACCGCCATAACAGATTTAAGTAGTTTAATTGCATGAATAATGGAAAACACTTATACTCTACACGATAGTTGAAGTTAATCCATGTGACATCAACAAAATACATGATTTTTTTCATGCTTATTTTACTTTTGGTGATGAGGAACAAAACCTACTTTTGGAACTGTACTTATACAATTTATTTATGGAATTTGAATTGAGATGGAACCTTAATCCCTATGTTGGGTACATCCAATTAAGGGACTCTTCCTCATACCTTATGAATCAAAGTTAGTGGGTAATGGATGGGATCATTATGGAATTATTGAAGGTAATTCCAACTTGATTATTACAAGTGAACATCCAATCATGGCCTAGGTGATCAAGGAAAACAATAAATAGTAGCTTATCTTTTAAAATATCATCTCACTAAGCTCATCATGGAAAACAATAACCAAAAGAATCTGGTCTCTACAACCCTTGTCAAATCATTGGATTTTCTAGCAACTCCCAACCCACAACCATAATGTCTCGGTTGGGTGAATGAGAGCACTCAAACCATGTTTGTGAGCTAGAAATGTAATATCACCTTCACCACTAGCCCTCATTTTTGAGACACTTTTCTATATGATATTACTCTATTAGATTTCCTCGACTTATTGCTAGGGATATCTTACTGATATGAGTTCTCAACTACATATTCTTCTCACACCAACACACACACACACACACTCACTAAGAATGGTAAACACTTCCATTTCCAATAATACATCACTTCCTATCTAGAAATTACATCTAGCAATGATGTAATTCAAGCCTCCTTTTATAAATGTTTACATATATGTATTATCTATTAAGCTAAGACTAATTAAACCTCTTCACCCCCCTCATCACTAGAATTCCTCCTCTATGGATATTAGGATGTTTTTATTGAACCAACCACTTTATCACCTCAATGACATATCAAGCATACCATGGACCTTTTGCTTGGTGCCCCTGTTCTGAATACCCAACCCTATCGTGTTACCCCTACAAACACAACTACGATTGACAAAAAAAATACAAATACTATTTCAAGGAGGAAAATGTTTCCCTAGCCCCTCACCTTATGGCTCATCTGCATTTATTATCCCTAATAAAGAAACCCGTGAATGGTAGCAAGTCACTAACTATATATTTCTCAATAAGGCGACTGTCAAGAACAAATACCCATTGCCTCTTATCAAGGATTTGCTAGATGATTTGTAGGGTTATTTTTCTTTTTAAAAGATGGAAGTAAATTTAGGATACCATTAGGTTAGAATGATGGAAAATGATGTGTGTAAGACAAAATTTAATACCAAATTCAGGCCTTATGAGTGGTTTGGTTATGCACTTTTGTATCACCAATGCCCCTACCACTTTTATGAGACTCAGTGATGACCTATTCTTCCTACACCTTGGAAATTTTGTCATTATTTAACTTGATGATATCTTGATGTTTGGAAAGACCTAAGGTGACCATTTCCTCCATCTTTGTTAAGTGTTGTATGTTTTGTGTGCCAATCAGTTGTAGGTAAAACTCAAAAAAATGTGTTTCTCCATTGCTATGTTTCTTACTTGGGATTTTCAATTTTTTTTTAAAAGTATTCATTTAGACCCCTAAAATTTCAAGACCCTCCTAGACTAACCATTACCCTACACTACAACTGACCTTTAAATTTTTTCTAGATGATGTCAATTTTTATCAGAATTTAGTTTTCCAATTTTCCAAGAAAGCATGTCCTCTCCATGTACACATACACACCAACCACAATGGCTTCTATGTATTCCAATTGATATACACAACAACTACAACGATTGTTGTGTATGCCAATTTTAGTTGTTGTGTATGCCAATCATCATACACAACAACCAATGGGCCTACTGTGTATGCCACTTGGCATACACAATAACCATTGGTCTCTTGTGTATGCTAATTGGCATACACATCATCCATTGTGGCCTATATTCCAACGCTACCAACTTGATAATTCATCCATATGAGGGAAAACATCCATTCATGGCCCAAGTTAGATAATAATCTTCATGAATTCAATGACATTGACACAATAAGAGGCCAATGGACTCATGGATTCTTCATGTATCTTCTTAGGAGAGAAATCCTTGTGTGTGGCATTCAACAATGTTTGTAATTGGAGGCCAACATTCATAATGTGTTTTCAAGTGCCAACAAATGGCTCCATATTGGGGATGGTAACCCCCAATGCAATGTTGAAAGACTCAAAATATCTTGTACTTATCCTATATTCATGAAAATTACTTGACCCCAAAGATGACTATGTGATTCTTTAGGTTATTGTATTTAGATTTATAAAAAAAATCAATACAAATTATCTTAATTTGGAAAGACCAATTGAATCAATTGAACTTGATTAGATATACTTTATAATCCCTTTTCAATACTCTCCCTAATCAAAATGTCTTTTGGTTTTATCAAGAATACCTAGTGAGATGTAACGTCTTTATGATCCTCCTAAAGAAGAATTTGCTCACAATGTTCATTCATGTACAAAATACTGTAATGTCTCCACTTTGGGACATCATCACATTGCAGAGGTTTATGATGACCAGAGTAGCTAGATAGATGTTATAGTAATTACATGGATTATTGAGAGGAATTTTGGGTTCCATCTTGCATAGCTCATCCCATTTCATCATTATGATCCATTCCTCATAGGTTGGCTTTGGTTTCATTGCATTCTGGCGATTTCCATGATTTTGAGTATTTTGAGCTATAAATTAATTAAATTCACTAAAGAGGTCATTTTGGGCACATTACTTGGAGGAACCTTTCAGTGTAATAGCTGATTGGAATCAGGAGGAGAAACAATACAGGATGGGATGGTGAGAAGTGAATTTTGGGATGGTGAGAAGTGAATTTCAGTGGCCATGGAAGCCACAAGGAGAGATAAGGTGCTTTTCAGAGGTAAAAAGGTTAATTAATTAATTAAAGTGATTTAATTAATTAATTAAATATTAATAAAATGAAATTCACTTTGGAGGAGGATGGTGAGAAAGAAATATAAAGGAAAGGCAAGGGCCTCTATTCATTCATTCATTCATGTATGATCATCTTTTGATATCTGGATTTTAGCTAGTGAGCCCAACATTTGGGGTTTTGAGGGTTTTGACTTAACAAACCCTAGAGGACGATTCAGTGGTGAAAGATTCCACCTAGCTTGTCCCAATCTTGGTCTCGGAGATGCAATACTCTCCCACATCATTCTAGTTCCATATCTACTCATTTGCAGGAGGATTCTACATCAGTTGTAGGGGCAGAGAGAGAGAGAGGGCACACCAGTTAGGGTTTCCAGCAAGAGGGGCACACCATCCATTGAGGGAGGATTCGTCCTAGCTAAGGAGAAGTGATTTTGGGAATTCCAGGTATTGGGTTTTCCTTGTAGGTACCATAGTGCCATTATTGGAGGGTTTTGGAGATATTCTTATGGAGGATTGAGTGGAATTGAGATTGGGACGATTTCCCAAGAGGAGGGCGCATCACATCTTGGAGGATAGCTAGATCTAAGGATCTAGCAGGTATTTTTCCTAGTTGAGCACCTGTGTTTTCATTTTCATGCCTTGATCTATCATTCTAGTGGATTGGTGGAGCTGTTGGAGTTATCTAGGAGAGAGGACAAATTATTAGGGTTTTAGGCATCCAGGGGGCGCACCATACATTGGAGGAGGTTCAGATCCATAGGGTTTGAGAGGGATATTGGAGATTTGGGCACCTGGGTTGTTCTTTCCATCACCCGATCTACTGTTTAGCATCTTTCTTGAGGTGATTGGATACCTCTTTCTTGAGGTGATTGGATACCTTTTGCAGAAGGGTCAAATTATTGGGGACCTTCAGCATTCCAGCAGGGCATGGCATCTTCCAGTGGGGGTTTGGAACTTCATACGGCCCAGATCTACCTTGGTATTGGTCTTCATATCCTATCTAGCCTTTGGAGGCTTATTTTGAATTATCGAGAGATTTTTGTAGCAGCTCTATTGTCTATCTTCTTAGCCATTTGTTGAGCATTCCAGATCGACCTCATATTGTAGCAGGTTTCTCTATTTCATGAATAAAAGCAGATTTGAGATGTTTTGTCTTGTTTATAATATTGCATATGGTTGAGGTATGTTCCATGATTGTATCTTCTTGTTTATTGCTTAAAAACACATATAAACACATTAGTAAAACCCTAAGTCCGAAATCAAGAGGCCATCCTGCAAGTAAACACATGTAAACAAGTAGATCAATAAATTGTTTGATGAAATGCCACAACTAGTAAGTTTTAAAAGACACCCAAAACCATGATGTTCCTTTCATATTAGCTTGGGAACATTACAGTATTTATCCATGAAAAATCCTAGGTGGAGCACAGAGGAGATTACATTCTGGGTCAATCAGGCAATGGAATACATGGCCGAAATAGCTAGATGGAAAGAAGCACAAAGTAACCCCACGCCCATTAGGAGCACGCATCTTTGCTACAGTTGTAAGGTGCCTTGGGAACCAGATCATAGGTGTAGGGGTAAGAGCAAGAATCATATTATTGAGGTGCACTATGATAATGATGATGAGGTGTGTGAGGATGAAGCGATAGATGCTTATCTCGAGTAGTTCGATGATGATAGTGACTCTTGCACAGAGGTTGATGATTCTAGAATGCTTGAGGAGGATAGTGTCCCTTGTGTAGTGGATAGACAGTCGGGTGGATAGGACGATAGCACTAGTACTTCAAGAGACATATCACATATTGTTGATGACCTTACACATCAGCAGAGTGGTGACACTAGTGAGGATTCATGCATGTTAGCACCTAGAGATGATGAGATTTCTATGATGGTCGTGACACATATGTCATCCTTCCAGACACCCCTGATAGCCACGTCACATGAGGAGGTCAGTGACATGTTAGATATGATTGAGGAGCCTTGTGTGAGGGATGCACACCACAAACATGTAGATCCACCGATCCAGGAGGAGATATAGGACGTACAGACAGTTGACCTTACACATACAGATCAACCTGAGGATATTGAGTCACAGATTTTGGAGACTCCATTAGTTGAGCAGATTGTGGACACTGACAGGTTGATGAAGCACTTACTTCCAGGATCGACCTGCATTGATGAGGATGCACTCTTTAGTAGTCAGGATGACCATAACACATGTTTGGATACATCTATATGGGATCCAGGCGTAGATGATAGTAGCAGGGTGAGTGCACAGGAGGATACGACCGCTCATATAGGATACATTATGATTCAGAGGGATATAGCATCTAGTGATAGGGTGAAGTGGCATACATGAGGACCCATCATCATAGTAGAAAGCGGGTAGTTCAACATGATATATTATGCAGAGAGTGTTTTTGGGGATTTCAGAGTTGACACTAGCAGGACCGACACCATTCGTGAGGGATATGAGGTGGCACCTCAACATGACTATGACCAGGACTCACACTACTTGACAGGACAATTGAGAGCCAGTGAGGATATGATCATGGCAGCCATCAGGCGCATTGATGACATCCATGCATTGATGGTCAATTGTTGCTAGAGGGCATCAATGGTACATGATAGTTTAGATGAGGCATTTTCCATAGATGAATTTCATACTCTCTTAGAGAGAATGTTTGTGATGAGGTCCAACTTCCAACAGTTGTTGATAGATAGGGACTACCTACTAGGGATTGGTGAGATGTATCACTGAGCCTTGAGGGAGAAGGAGTTGGAGATGGATCGACTCACTCAAGAGTTGGAGAGAACTCAAGGATTCTTGAGAGGCACACAGACAACCCTTCAAGAATCAGAGTCTATATCAGAGGATATCCTTGAGGAGATTTGTCAGAGATCCACTTCACCTATCTTGGTGGACACCCATATACATCATTCTGTCACATCACTAGAGGATGGTGGTGGTCTGGAAGATGAGCACCAGTTGATGGAGGAGCCTGAGGTGTGCACAAGATCACTAATGAGTATGGAGAATTACAGTCTGGGGGTGCATGAGAGGATCTTTGAGACAGTCAGGCACTCACCTACACATGGGGGATCCAGAGCCAAGGTCAGTTTTGATGATACTTCCATCTGTGTCCTGAGAGGGGTTGACTTTCATTTAGAGGTTGATCTAGTAGTACACCCATGATCCATGATGTTGTAGGGGTATACAGGGGACTACCTGAGTATGCAAGAGCATACAGTGGTGATTGATGACTCACAGAGACATGCAGAGGTTTACAGTGAGATCCATAGGGGTGTATTGATGTGCAGGGAGGAGACACACTTCGGGGAGCATGTAGATGCCCTTCCTTTGCAACAACACATAGTTATGAGAGGTCACCTTCGCAGTATCAGTAGTTTCATGGGAGATGAGACATGGAGAGTGGTTAGGCCGAAACCACCTGACATGAGTGAATTTACGATATATAGCAGGACAGAGGTGGGTCGTGATGGGAAGACAGTGGAGGCCTTGTGTGTGATGATGAACATCATAGGCTAGATGATAGCAGACAGCTCAAAGGCTGACACAGATACAGATGCTCATGAGGATGAGCATGGGGGACTTCCGTAAGTGATCAGTCTGACACAGGAGCAACCAGCGGAGACTGGAAGTGATAAAATTCCAAGTTTTCCATGGGATCCGGGAGTCCGTTTTGTTAGAAGGATGTTCATGTTGACCCGAGTTGCACCAGAGAGCCACATACTCCACCTTGGGTTGGGTTGGAGTGGGCCTGCAGGTTCTTGTCCTATGGGGTGAGACCTTTTCTCCCTCTTGATCATCATGGAAAGGCACTTATTCTATAGAGGTGTCTTTACTGATACAGTTTCTGGACAACAAGTCCAATGGTCACAGGTATTTCAATTGGAGGACCCAGGAGAGGAGGATTCAGGATGTATGCAGGGGGCAGACAGTCATGGTCAGAGTAGTGCAGGGCCAGCATGGTGACCTTAGACATAGGTTAGCATGGGACATAGAGATTGCAGGATTGAGCATTTCATTGGCTGATAGAGGCGAGGGGACCTTTGTAGGGGAAATTTGTTCTGACTTTCCATTGAGCTTCAGTGTTGACGAGAGCACATCGCTTGAGGGTGTCTCGTGGAGGTCTTGCGGTACCTCATTCTGGCATCACCAGGTGTAGTTGATGGAGGCTGTGTAGATATTGGTAGTAGCTTGGAGGATGGAATCATTCCTGGATGAGGCCATGTGTCATGTGCAAGAGACTCACAGAGTTGGTATATTTCAGGATTATGCTTCCCAGGGGCTAGTAGTTCATGACTTGATATGGGACCGAGGGGGAAGAGTGTATGATGGTCATCTTTGGATGGGTTATACTATGTATCCCACAGGAGGACATGGGATCCTAGTATTATACTTGAGGGTATTTGGTTATTGCTTGAGGACAATCAATTTTCTAGCAGGGAGGAGTGTAATGTCTCCACTTTGGGACATCATCACATTGCAGAGGTTTATGATGACCAGAGTAGCCAGATGGATGTTATAGAAAGTACATGGATTATTGAGAGGCATTTTGGGGTTCAACTTGCATTGATGATCCCATTTCATCATTATTATCCATTCTGGATAGGTTGGCTTTGGTTTCGTTTCATTCTGACGATTTCCATGATTTTGAGTATTTTGAGCTATAAATTAATTAAATTCACTGAAGAGGTCATTTTGGGAACATTACTTGGCGGAACCTCTCAATGTAATAGCTCTTTGGAAATGGGAGGAGAAACACTACAGGATGGGATTGTGAGAAGTGAATTCCAGTGGCTAGGGAAGCCACAAGGAGAGATAAGGTGATTTTCAGAGGTAAAAAGGTTAATTAATTAATTAAAGTGATTTAATTAATTAATTAAATATTAATAAAATGAAAGTCACTTTTGAGGAGGAAGGTGAGAAAGAAGTATAAAGGAAAGGCAAGGGCCTCTATTCATTCTTTCATGTATGATCATATTTTGATATCTGTCTTTTAGCTAGTGAGCCCAGCATTGGGGGTTTTGAGGGTTTTGACTTAACAAACCCTAGAGGATGATTCGTTGGTGAAAGATTCCACCTAGCTTGTCCCAAGCTTGGTATCGGAGATGCAATACTCTCCCACACCATTCTAGTTCCATACCTACTTAGTTGCATGAGGATTCTACATCAGTTGCAGGGGCAGAGAGAGAGAGGGCGCACCCGTTAGGGTTTCCAGCAAGAGGGGTGCACCATCCATTGAGGGAGGATTTGTCCTAGCTAAGGAGAAGTGATTTTGGGAATTCCAGGTATTGGGTTTTCCTTGTAGGTACCATAGCACCATTATTGGAGGGTTTTGGAGATATTATTATGGAGGATTGAGTGGCATTGACATTGGGATGGTTTCCCAAGAGGAGGGTGCATCACATCTTGGAGGATAGCTAGATATAAGGATCCAGAAGGTATTTTTCCTAGTTGAGCACCTGTGTTTTCATTGTCGTGCCCTGATATATCATTCTAGTGGATTGGTGGAGTTGTTGGAGGTCTCTAGGAGAGAGGCCGAATTATTAGGGTTTCAGGCATCCAGGGGGGTGCACCATACATTGGAGGAGGTTCATATACATAGTGTTTGAGAGGGATCTTGGAGATTCGGGCACCTGGGTTGTTCTTTCCATCACCCGATCTACTGTTTGGCATATTTCTTGAGCTGATTGGATACCTTTGGCAACAGGGATGAATTATTGGGGAGCTTCAACATTCCAGCAGGGCATGACATCTTCTAGTGGGGGATTGGCACTTCATACGGCCCAGATCTACCTTGGTATTGGTATTCATCTCCTATCCAACCTTTGGAGGCTTATTTTGTATTATCGGGAGCTTTTTGTAGCATCTCTATTGTCTATCTTCTTAGCCATATGTTGAGCATTCCAGATCAACCTCACATTGTAGCAGGTTTCTCTATTTCATGAATAAAAGCAGATTTGAGATGTTTTGTCTTGTCTATCATATTGCATATGGTTGAGGTATATTCCATGATTGTATATTCTTGTTTATTCCTTCAAAACACATATAAGCACATCAGTAAAACCCTAAGGCCGAAATCAAGAGGCCATCCTGCAAGTAAAAACATGTAAACAAGTAGATCAACAAAGTGTTTGATGAAATGCCACAACCAATAAGTTTTAAAAGACACCCAAAACCGTGATGTTCCTTGCATATTGACTTGGGAAAATTACAAATACATAGAAACATAGGCACGTAAAACCAAAATAATATGTCTCTCGGACGATTCATTGGCTAGGATTATTGAATCACCTACCTACCCTAACCTATACAAATATACATCAAGTAGAATCATATTTCTAGTGCAATCAGGTATTCATTTTGTCTACATAAGAAATTTGATTTCAAAAAACTTGACAATGCTAAGGGGTTTGTTGGATATGACAGAAAAGAGGATGATATCCATGGTAAATCAAGAAATTAAAGGATATAAGACTTATTAATAGATTGGACCTTCTTTTAAATATGGATTGAATCCATAACTATATGTTATTGAAGTCACTCATTACATTTACATAACAATCATCACCTAGAGAAGAAACCCAATGGCTAGTTGGGATCCACACTGACATTTAGTTGCAAAGGAAATGTTGCACCATCTTCCGAACAATGAAAAACTATCAATGGAAACCATAGGACTGAAAAAACTGAAAGGTGATCCTCTTGAGGGGTCATCCTCCACAGTAGTAGATGCATATCTTGGATGGGATATATAGAGGAAGAGGATGGAGGAGAGAGTACTGACAATGGTGGTGACCTTGACGATACCTTGATGATTTTGGTTATGGCATGGAGGAGGAGCACTGACAAGCTATCATGTTTTTCCATATACAATTCTATTGTCTACCCTGTTTTGTATTTGATAGTGGCATTTCCACCTATAGTAACAATATCATGATCATCTATGAATTATCATCTTCTCTATGTCATACATTTTGATTTTGATAACATCAAATGACTCAATCAAAATCTGACAATAAAACCATATTAAAGGTGATCATGTGAGCTTTGAAATGCATTCCAAACATGACTATTCTAAATATGGTAGCCACTCATATATAGAAAGTGTTGGGAACTATTGTGTTTAAGAGGTCCTATAGGGCTAGGTTTTTTTTATACACTTGTAGATGAAATGATGCATAGCACACTTGTATGAAGGGAACAAGTTTTTGGAATATTTAAAGAATAATCTACATTGACTATCAAATAAAATGATGAGCTTAATTGATGGATGATTTAGAGGGGGAAAGACGACATTACCAATGCTCAAGATTTGCAGTATATTTTGTCTTGCTTGGAAAACAATATTTCTTTACACAATGTAACATTCCCATCCACCTACTGGGCTATGCCACTTAAAACCTTTCTTTCTCTAATACCAATTTGTAACATAACCAACCACCCAAGCTGGGCACATCACACCAAAACTCTCTTCTCTTTTTCATCAGTGTTGATTTTTCAATAAGCTAGGCTTAAGCATGAATTTGATTCCATTTTAGCATTTTACTTAAACCATAAACAATTTTTTTGCAACAACCAAGATCACAAGAAGAAACACCATGCACAAGTACAAAAAACATATCTTAGGAAACCCTTCTCAACAAGGGAAGAAAACCCATCCAATACTTTGATATATTCTTCAAGAGAAAGACCTCCACCACCAAGAAAACCTAGCACACAAGAGGGTTCTCACAAACCCTAGAAGATTAGCGCCCAAGAGAGGTGTGTACTTTTACCAATAAGATATACTTGCTGAAATTTCCAAACTCACACTTGAGATATGATTCCTCAATGGGGAATTTACCTGTACTTATATTATACTTAACCTATCAACAAAAGTGTTTGTTGGCACAATAGGGCCAACCTCACTAACTCACAATATAATTAATAATTACCAGATTAATTATCTTTTACATTAATTATCTTTTACATTAAGGTGGGGATGACTTGTACCCTTTACATTACAATTAGTGTTACAGGTAAGTCTGAATCTTGAACAATATAGCAAGGGATATCATACAACCACTAGTGCTCAACCACTAGGGGCACATCCATAGGGATGTCCATATCTCTATCTCACTATGTCTCACACGAGAACCACACTCACTATTTCTCATCCAATAGGATCACTTTCACTTGTTCTCATCCATAGGCATGCCCAACTCAGCAGATCTTCTTTCCCACTGCATTACACAAGAGATTCATATGGAGTTCATCATCTCAACTCTCTGCTCAGAGGAGGCTAATATATCATTTTCATCTCTGTCTCATAACGATGCACCCAACTCATGATAATTCACACGTTCACCTGTGCTCATCCACATGCACATCTAACTCAACATATCTTCTTTCTCACTGTGTTACACAGAATAATCATCTGGAATTATTCTCAACTCTTTGTAAGGAGGAGGCCAACACAAAGTTCCAGTTCTGTCTCAGATAAGAACCACACACCCATCTCAGGTCCATTTCCTAGAGGATGTCTCACACAGTTGTAATCATCAACACTCCCTCTCAGCTAGGGAGGCATTCTCCACCAGGCCAAGTCTCTCACGAAAATACTCGAAATTTGTCTAGGCAAGTGGTTTGGTGAAGATATTTGTGATCTACTCATGGGTGAGACGAACAAAGTTCGTCATGCACAAATAATCCAAAATATCTGGAATATAGTAATCAAATCCATATGGACAAATATATATGTAATAAGAATGAATAGTAAGATGATTTACAATTGAGAATGAGGGCTCGTTTATATACCCACGCAGGGGTTCCCTTAACCAATAGTCATGTCCTTTGAGACATGTCCTTTCATTATTAATAATTATTATTTATTAATTAATTATTATATTATGAATATCTATTTATATGTATATTTATGTTCATAACATTGCCTTCCCCTTAAAAATGCTTTGTCCTCAAAGCATACCTTACGGAAGACTTAAATCTCTTTCTCTATCTTCTAATTATTGTGTCATGCTTCTTCATTATTGAGTTAGTAATCGTTGAGGACCTGAGACGATAGGATCTTCTAAGTGTTGAGCAGAACTATTGCATTGTAAAGGAGTCTGCCCATCCTAATTCGATCTTCTGCATGGGGAGTTTATAGGGTTCTTGGAAAGAACTTGACGTATTTCGACTCCCATGATAGCTTCTACTTTGAGCATCACTTGTAGTGGAAGTAATATTCTTCGACACACTAGTCATTTGTTTCTGTTGATACAAGGATTGGCTAAAGTATCGATTTTTGTGATTAGGATGTTGATAAGGAATCCTCACAACTTGATCTTTACTTCGTATACTTGTAGCTTTTTCTTGATTAACTTTTGGAATTGAATTTTCTTCATATCTCTGGCTTTTTTGTACTTCGACATTTGAAAACTTCTTTACATCATCTGAATTTGCCTCCTTTTGAGTTGTAAGGTTGATTGGGTCTGTCATCATTTCCTTATCGACTAATGATGTTTTGTGATCTATCTTTTCTTGTAAAGTATTCTTATCATGCTTCAACTTTTTAATTTGTGTTAGTAAATTTTGATTATGAACCTTTAGGTGTGAAATTTCTTCTTCATCTTCTGATTTTCTGACTTTATTTATAATATTTCGATTCTCAGGTTTTTCATCTTTCATCTTTTTAATTTGTTCAAGCAATTTTTTATTAAGGTTCTTCAAATGAAAAGCTTCTTCATCATTTCCTGATAATTTCTTCCCGAGATCTTGATTCTCTTGCTCCAACTCCTGGACACGTTGTTTTGTATACCTTGACTTCTTAATTTGAGTAAGTAGTTTTTCACTATGATTTTTTAAGCAAGATATTTCTTGGTTTTTATCAGCAATAACTTCATCATATTCTTTTTCCATCTTTGATGTTGAGTTCCGATTATCTGAAAGGGTCACCTTCGAGATATATTTAAAGTCTTTTGATGAAGGTTTTATTGATTTTGACCTCATAGTAATTTCTTGAAGATTCATCATCTTCTTTCTATAGGGAAAAATCACAAACATTTTTTTCATGTTTAAAATGAAGGTTTCTAGTTTTGTTAACCAGTGTAACCCGAGAATGATGTCAATCTCTTCTTGAAACGTAGTTGTAACATTGAATTCATATATATATTCATAATCATCAATTGTTACTTGCAAGTCTTTAATTTCATATTGTTTCTTGCAAAAAATATTTGTCTTTTCACTTATGTTATGCTCCAAAATAAATAATTGATTCGCCAAATTAATATTAATAGAATTTTCATCCTGGGTCATGTTGATAACGATGTTAACCTCTTTTCCTTGAGTACTTCCCTTTAATGTAAATAACCTGAAACATGAAGTGCGACAACCTTCATAAGAAAATCTTTCTTTCATCATTTTCGAATTATCCCTTTTATAATTATAAGACTTAAGCTCCTTAACTTGATAGGTATCTTTCTCTAATATTCCTTGTACTTTTACTCTCTCTTTTCTTTTTTTCACCAACTACTTTTTGTCTTCACATAAATCTTTAATGCCTTTTTGTATTGGATTACTTGACTTTCCTTTTATTCTTATTAAATAATTATTTTATTTTATTTTTTAATTTCTTTAATAAAAAGTAAAAATCCTCTTATGTCAAGTCCCACGCGCCCTAACCCATTACTGCATGCGTGTGCACACTGGCAGGCCCACTACAGCCCGTGTGTACCTAACAAAGCACACAAAAAAGGAAAGTTGCTGACGGAACAAAAGATATGGGTCAGTTAACTAAAACTCCCGGCCATGCATGGCCGAGAGT
>SNQJ01S0044009.1:37724-49997 GCA_010110895.2 Picea sitchensis | reverse complement strand
TAATCCATTGTCCCAACCCTTTAGCCTTTCCTCATGCCAAAGGAGATTTAACGCAAAGCAGTTGAAGGACAGAAGAAGAGGAGCCCAGGATCAGGTTCAAGGAGCGGTGGTCGGTCTCAGTTTTTTTGTAAGTTGATTCACTTTCAGTAATAAAAAGAATACTTTTCCTGTCCCAATGCATGAATTGTCTATGGTTTTCTTAATTTATGCTTGATTTCTAACCCTTGAGTATAGAAGTAGCATGCATGCATAGTTGTTGTTTGTCTTGAGTGCAGGTCATCTGTGGAAGGAGCAGCGCAAGCAAGTAATCGAAGAGAAACGAAGGATCTACATCGAATGCCGGTAATAAGGTTGGTGGTCCTTTTCCATGCATTTACTGTGAAAAAGAGGTTTAAATCTTGGGTTGTAGGTAAAAAAGTAGTTTATATTCGGTCAAAATCTGCATGCAAGTCTGACCCTAGTTTGCTAGTCCATAGGGTGTTTTTCCCAACAACAATGATTGCAATGAGGCTCTAAAGGCATTTTTAACATAAAGAAAAATCCAAAACCCTAACCCCAGAAGATGAAAAACCAACAGTTTTGTGGACCCCGTTTTGGGTAGTTTGGTGTATCAACTTCCCGGGGGCGTGACTTTGGCATACGATCTATGTTTGGGGCGCACGATATCTCATTGGAAAGGTATCATTGAGGAGAATAATTTTGGGGGCTCAATCAGAGCCTTCAACCATCTTTGAGGTGCTTGATCTAAAAAAAACTTCATTTAGGACCTCAAAATGGTTCTGAAAGTTTAGGAACCGAAAAACTACTAAAAATAGTAAATTTCCAGAAGACTGTTTTGAGCTAGTTGGAATAGGTGGGTGGCCACTGATATCCACCTGGATCACTTGGGAGGTTCTAGGAGACAAAACCAGAAGGATACCAAGAATTCAAGCTCATGAGAGAAGCTTGAGCTGATATTAGGTAGCAAATGAGGAGAGTTGCTATAGAGGCTTGATGCAACTCATAGTGTACTAGGAGAAGTTCACAAGGAAGAAATGGTGATGACTAATGATTCTCATGATAAAGGTTCAGAGAGAAGCCACAACAGAGGAAAGGAAAATTCCAAAGCAAATGGCATAAAAAAGAGAATGAGTCAAGAGGAGATCGACAGAGAAATGGTTGAGTTGACGGCACAACTCGATAACATAAGACAACTCCTACAAAAGGGGATTGAGGAAAACCAAAGACAAGGATGGAATGTAAAGAAGAAATTCAAGTGGTCAGTGACACAATTATTTGCCAACAGGTTGAGAAATAAATTGAAGAGATTGAAGCACAAGTTGAGTGCTTGGATGAAGAAGGAGGAGCTCAAAGGAATTGAGTTCAGACAGAGGTTACTAACATAGGAAAATTTTCACTTATGTGAACCAAAGAAAGGGTCATTCCTTGGAGAAGAGAATAAAGATATTGATGAGAGACTTACTACAAGTCTCATGGACTGTGTGGAAATTTCAGATCAACATCAGGATGTGGTCAAAGAGCCATCAAATGAGGCTAGCAAGCCGTATGTTTTTAAAACTAATAATTTGTGTATGATTACAGGTTGTGCAAGGAAAGAATATGGACAATCCTTTGAAACTATCATAAAGGTTTATGAAGGTAGAGATATGCTTTCTAAAAGCATAACAACAGAACATAATTAGAATTATGTTTTAAAGGAAGATGAGATGGTATCTGATAAAGGTAGTCAGGATGAAGACTACACACAACTTGTAACTCAAATAATTGAAGAAGTAGATTATGGTGAAAGTCTAATGGGGTACTCATACTAGTACAAGAAGGTGATGCAAATAAGAACGAATGAGAGACTTGATGTTGCATTGGAGCAGAGCAAGATGATGCTAGAAGCATCAACATAGACTCCAGAGTATCATGGTTTTAAAACTGACTATTGGTGTCTGTTTGCAAGTGCTGGAAAAAGTGAAGGCATACTGAATCAAAGATCTATCATAAAGAATAGAGAGACAACATTGTCTCATGAAGATGATCAATATCTAGATCAGTTTTTATCAAGTGATGCAAATATGGAAGAGATTGTTGTTGCAGTGAACAAAGAAGAATTGGCTTATGAATTTAACCAAGGAAATATTTTAGAAGTTGAAGGACAACACTCAGATATAGTGCTCACGGATTTTGAAGGAGAGCCAAGGATGTTGGAAGACTGGTTGATCAATCCAAGGATTGATAAAGAGGATTGCATAATAGTTGCAAGCACATAATTAAAGGGAATGCTCAAAACATCAACTGAAGGAGATGAAGATGAGAGTAAGAATCCTGAATATATAAATCAATTTTTCACAAAGAAGAAAAGAAATTGGGAGAAGCAACTGAGTGTTTCAAACACTTCTATATGGAGTTATGAAGAAGAAGAAATGCAAAAACCAATCTGTGAACAACAAGTTTGTAACAATGTTGTGTACTAGCAAGAAGACAGACTGGACATGGAGTTTGAAAAGATGATGATGTTGATGATGAAGGTGTCTCAGAGAAGGCACATTGAAGTAAGGAAAACAATCAACAACAAAGTACAGTTGATTTTGTAGATTTGCATCAATAAGACTAATGGAAGGTTGAAGAAAACATCAAGACAATAACAACAGATCAAGACAAGTAGTCAGTAGTAGCATAAGGTTTGGGATCCAAGAGGACTTCAACAAAATAAGACTCGTGATCAAGAGATCATGAAAGTTTTTAACCTCGGGAGTCTGATGCAACAACATTTTCCTCCAAAATCAAGCACATTTGAATAGGCCTAGGGGGGTCTTTGTAATTGAATTTATTTTTTTGTAAATTCCTAAGTTTTATTGGAATTCTAGAAAGTTTGTATTATATGATTTTAATGCATTATAATAAGATTTGTCAGACAGATCTCAAGAGGTTGTGAGAGTTAGAGAGATCCTAGGGGTAAGTTAGAGATCTCAAGAGGATTTTGGGGATCTAAAAGATCCTAAGGATTGATTTAGTGGAAGATTGTTAGGGTCTGAGCCAATTTTAGTTTTAGAGTCTTTTTGTATAAATGTTGTGAGCCTAAAGGGAATGAGAAGAGGTCATCCAATGAGGAAATCATGCCAGAGAGAGTGAAATTATGAAAGGCCATCAGAAGAGAGAGGCCTTATGCAAACCCTATGCACAATATGTGTACAAATGAGTAATGAAATCACTCTATTTCGAGTGTTACATGGAATTGGTGTATTAGACCTCTGCTAATTGTGTGTGTGTTAAATATCTGCAAGATTGAGTGTGCAGGTTTTAATTTTAGAAGACTGAAGAATCCCTATTGAAATGGTGTGTATGTAGGTCAAAACCCTTGAAGTGTTATTGCAAGCTTAGAAAGGTCAAATCCTCATGAAACAGAGTATAAATCGCAACCCTTGATCGTTGATCATCAATTGAAATCAACGATTATGAATCTTTTACAAATCAGAGCAGAGATCAAGCTCTGAGTTGAAGTTAAACGTCGATCGTCGGATCATAGGGCCGACACACGAGAACCGTAAGATTAACTTATATTCCAACAAAGGATGAGTTATTTGTGATCGTTGGATTGGTAATAAAATACACAATTATCGTTAAATCAAAGGATCATTGTGTAGGTAGAAAGGCTCAAGGGATAATCCATATTGTTGGTCACATCCATATCATTTTGTAAAGTGAGTGTACAAGAGCTGTCAAATGGGAGATCAAATTTGACCGTCGAATCGTGAGGTCACCATAGGGGAGAACTGTCAGATCAGTGGTAATTAATTCATGGAGACATTTTGATCGTCTGCTTAAGATTTGATTAAGTCCCAGTCATAGATCGAGGTCGAAGGAGAGTTGCATGATGAGGAGATCTAGTCATCCATCGAAGGAGATCGAGAGGAAGATATGATCGTTCATCGTAGTTAAAGTTTTGGAGCCATTTCAAACCTCAACTCCGAACGCAGACATCCGATGATGAATCAGGATCGTCCGTGAGGAACGAGGATAAACGATCAAGATTGATCGAAGATCAGAGCCAGTTGTAAGCCATGGGAAAATCTCAACCGTCCACTCAATTCTAGATTAAGTCCTAATCGTCAGATTGAAGTCCCATGTGTAGGTCGAGGATGAATGTTGATCGTTGATCAATGAAGGATCAACGTTCTACATTGATAKCACATACTAGAGTTTCTCAAGGGTTAGTGCAAAGTTACCCATGTTATTAGTATTGTAGACCCCACTATGGAGACACRTGGCAATCATCGATGGTAACAGTGTTCGGAGTYCGAAAAAGTGGCACAAKTCTGTYGGAGTTTGAGTTTTAGAATATTATAATCTTCGTGTATCGAGACCTTCCAACAAGGGAAGTCTTATAGCTTGGAGAATTAAGCCCCAATGAGTATGAATGATTAGTCATAGCACATGCTCTTGTGAATAAAGGTGCTAGAGGATAGATGATAGGGGAAATAAGTGACCTTCATACTAGTATTGAGTCTCGAAATTGGTCATCTGAACCACGAGGAAGCTAGCATTGAAGTGGTTAAGAGAATAATCCTGAGGTTATAGCTCGAGGACCTATTAGAGAAAATCAACTAGAGATTAAGCGCCTTTGTACATTCCAATTCTTAATCTGGGCGTGGATAAATGAACCAGATCCTATCTAATTCGAGGATCTGATAAAGGATTAGAGCTCGACCGAGGATTGAGATTTTTTAAGAGAATTCGAGATATATACCAGGAATGAGAATGAAGTTCCTATGAACTTCATTATGGAATAGAAACCATAGATTTAGTTGGGTATTTTTAAATCTCAATCAACCTGTTCATAATTTTGTTATGTGGATGGACTAAAAAAGTGATTTTGTAAGGTCCTTGGACACCCCATTGTAGATTATTGAGCAACAAACCATGGTAAGACTGCCATACTATGGGTATTGACTAGTAAGGTCATCAATTTCCTTGAGGGTTCTGATCCAATGTTTGAATACCAAACCCAGATACTTTCTCCTATTTTGAAGTTCCAATGCTCTATATTTTTCTTCTAAGGAAAGATTCAAAACAAAGTTTTGAGTAAACTCCCCCTGTCTCCATTGAGTGGATTAAAACTCTAGATATCCGCCAATTCTGCCTGCGATGCAATCAATTGTTTATCCTGCGAGATGTTACTCGAGCCAAGGACATTACTCCTCCTATCTTCAGCTTGCTTACAAATATCCCCCACGTGAAGAGCCAACCCCTTCACCCCTACGTTCGACTTCTTTAGATTCGCGCGGTGAGTACATCCTAACCGATTTCCCCTGTCGAGGAATTCCTCAAGCGTGCAAAATTCTCTTTCTGGGGTTCGATTGAGGTCGTAGTTGACCTCAATATCCTCCACCATATCCATCCATCCGAAATCGGTACTAAAACATGGCAACGGGTGTTAGCCTTATAATCCTAGTATAAATATTTTTAGAAATTAATTTATTCTAGTTTGTTAGGATAAGGACACCTAGCTTCTATGTAAAGGACACCTATCATACTCATGTGATTATGTGATTGGTTGTTCTCCTAGATTTTAGTTTAGAGTTGAGCTATATAAAGTAGCTCCTTCTTCAAGTGAGGTTAAGGAGTAGATTATGAGTTCTCACTTCATATTGTAATCACTTTTTCCTTATTAATAAAATTACGTGTCTGAGGACACTTTGTCAATGTGTTGCACCTGCCCAATGCTCAGTTATTGAGTGTTGCACTTGCCCAACACATCCACTTGCGAATTTGTGTGGAAAGGATCTAGTAACTCGACCTTCAAGAAGAAGAAGAAACCCTTGCGGTTCGGTGGTTGGAGGAGTTGAGAGAGGGCGTGTGAGTCTTCAAGGTCAACCTAAACTCAGTTCTGGCATTGAAACCTTCATGGAGGCATTAGTTCCCTCAAATTGATTGACATAAGACACTGATTGACATTCTCTGATGAGATCCTGCACCGATCTACGCTCCACTTGATAAATTTGTTGTACATTTGATCCGTTTGGCTCTGAAAAGGGATCGAGCGAACTCTGGTTTGACTGTTGGGATCAACGCTTTCATTGGATTGAGTGATCAGAGACCCTGCATGGAAGCTATGCCTCTTCTGTGCAAATCTATTGGTGTGATTTCATTCACTTAGATCTCTTCTGCGTGTCAAAATATTACTGCGTGTCCTCGTTTTTGAAGCCTCTTCTACGCGATTTTGGTGGGAAGTTTTTGGACTGATATTAAATTATCAAAAATTGTTGCATAAAATATTTGTTCATATCGAGGTCCATATTGAGGTCCAGATTGAGGACTAGATTGAGGACCGGATGAAGGATTGAAAATTATTTTAACATAAAGATGTGGAGTTATAAGAATTTTAAACTTTGATATTCAGATTAAAGAGCTTTGTTTTTTTAATTTTTAGACATTTGAGTTTTTATCTTTTAAGTCATTGATGAATTTAGTTCAAGGGGGGGGCACATTTTATTACTTGTAAAAGGCTATCTATCTTGTAAAAAGGGTCAAACTTTGAAATATTTGATTGTAGTCTTGAATGCTCAGAAGTTGAGAAGAGTCCTATAAAATACTCTCTCAAACTCCATTTCCAACGAGACTTTTAAAGGGTCAAGGCCACGCCCTTAAACATACTCTTTTTGTGTAGATTGTGTACTCTTCTTTCTGGCACCTTGTGTCTCTCTTTTGGAGTTTTGTGGATTATTCACTTGCAAATCTTGCAACAAACATCATGTCTAAATTAATCAATCTATTCACAGAATCAAATAAGTTAGATGGACCCTAGAATTACAAATCTTGGAGTCGGCACATGCAGAACACTCTGATCTATAATGAATTATGGTGTGATATCTGTGATGGTGATATTGCTCCAACTAAGATAACCGATGCTACTTCTTTGGAAAAATGGAATTTGAAAGATGAAAAAGCACTTGCTTTGCTACATTCTTCTGTAACTGAACACATGTTTGTTCATATTGAGAATTCCAAAGATGCATGGTCTGCTTGGAATCTATTAAAAAAGATTTTTGATACTCCTGTTGCATCTCATAGAGTTGATCTACAAGTGAAATTTCTTAAACAAAGATTAGCAGACAATGGTGATGTATTAGAATACATTTCAAGGATTAAGAACATTCATCAAGAAATCATCAAAGGCGGTTTTCCTAAACTTGAAGATAGTTTTCTAGTCTCCATTGTAATAAATGGCTTGCCTCCATATTATAAGCATTTTCTTGAAACTTTGCAAATAAATGATAAGTTATCAATTGTAACTTTTGATTCACTTAGTGAATTACTAGCTCAACATAGTAAATCTTTTGGAAAACAAAAACAATCAGGAGAAGATCTTCTTTTCACTAAAGCTGAAAGTTCTAAAGGAAGAGGAAAATCAAATTTTGGAAATTTTTAAAATCAGTCTTCTAATCGAGGCCGTGGCAGAGGTCATGGTGAAGGTAGAGGTTGTAGCAATTTTAATCAACAAAATTTTCAAAGTAATCCTCCCAATAATAATGCACAGTTAGGAAGAGGCATAAATTCAAGTAAGATGTAAAATATGTTTAAAGATGGGTCATTATGCATCAAATCGTCTTACAAGCAATGATCAATTGCCAAAGTTTAAGCAAACATCAAATTCAAGTTCACAACAATCAGCTCAATATGCAGAAGATCAATATAACCAGGATGATCAATATGAATATGTTTTTTTAGCAGTTCAACATGTAGATTCATTTGAAAATGATAGAATATTGGACACAGGGGCTACTCAACATATGACTTATCGCAGAGACTATTTTTTGGAATTATAAAGATGTTCAACTAATTCCCATTTATTTAGCTGATGATACAACTCATATACCTCAAGGAAAAGGTTTAGTGAAAGTTTTTCTCCTTGGAATTGGTGAAAAATGGATTTCAAATGTTTGGTATGTACCATCTTTTCAGAAAAAAATTGTTATCCTTAGTCACAATCAGACAAGTTGGACATCAAATCGTCATGCAATATGGTTTCGTGAAGATTAAGTGAGAGAAGGAAAACTTGAAAACAATAATGATTGGATATGAAGATGGGAAGTTACTAAGAATGAATGGGAAAGTGATCCAAAGAAAGAAAGAGGTTGCAGCAACAGTGAATTCCGAAATGTCTTCATTCATATTATGGCATTTTTGATTTGGTCACTTAAACTTTGAAAGTCTCTTGAAACTTAAGTCCCAAGATTTGGTAAAGGGTTTTCCAACTTTTAAGAAAGAAAATTCCAAGTGCGAAGCTTGTATTTTTGCCAAGCAAAAGCGAGAATCTTTTCCAACCAGCTCATGGCGAGCAACAAAGTATTTGGAGTTGATTCACAGTGATATATGTGGTCCAATGGAATCTTCTTTTGGTGGATTTTGATACTTTATATTGTTTATTGATGACCACACTAGAATGAAATGGGTGTACTTTTTAAAGGCAAAGTTTGAAGCTTTTGAAAAGTTTGTAAATTTTCAACACATGGTTGAAAATGAAACTAGAGAAAAGATTGCTTCTTTGAGAACTGATAATGGAGGTGAATTCACTTCAACTGAATTCAATGATTATTGTCGAAACAGTGGAATTAAGAGGCAACTGAAAAATTCCTATACTCCAAAGCAAAATGGAGTTACTGAAAGGATGAACATAACTCTCATGGGCATGGCAAGATAAATGATGCAATTTAAAGGGTTGAGCACAAAATATTGGGCTGAAGCAGTCCATATTGCAGTTTTTCTCAGAAATCGATCACCTACATCAGTTTTAGATTGAAAAACTCCTTATGAAGCTTGGTACGGTTTTAAACCCAAGGTAAATCATCTTAGGGTTTTTGGCTCAACATGTTATGCTTTAGTTCTTAAGGAAAAGAGGACTAAATTAGAAAATCGAAGTATGAAGTGTATCTTCATTGGATACTCTGATGAAAAGAAAGGGTATAGATTACTTTCATATGGAAAATTCATTGTCAGTAGAGATGTCATTTTTGATGAAATTGAAAGTAATATTTTAGATGAGATTAATCATCTCCTTAGTCGTTTAGAGAAGAAAAACACTAAGGGTAAAGGTAAATTGAACAAGTCAAAGCAAGCATTTTGGTTTGAAAAAGACTTTGTTTCTATAGAAGACATCTCTTTATCAACAATTTCTTTTGATTCATTTGATAATGAAAAGACTCTTCTAATACATAATCTTCAAAAGAATCTTCTCCAACCTCAGATACTTCAGATGAAAGAAGAGCCTCATTTTTTGAAATTCCTCTTTTCAACAACAATGGTGATTCAGATCCTCAATCCCCTCAACATAAGAAGCCAAAGTGGGCTCAACAACTTCTCAAAGATGTTCATTTAGATGAAATGAACAAAACATGAACTAGGGAATCTTCAAGAGAAGAACTAATTTTGCTCATGCTTCCACTGAACCTACTTCTTTTGTTGAAGCAGTTCGACATAAAGAATGGCAAGAAGCAATGATTAATGAATATGATTCAGTACTTGCAAATGGGACTTGGAACTTAGTTGATTGTCGACATGATGTTAAGCCCACCGGTTGTAAATGGGTTTATGGAGTAAAGTACAAGCCCAATGGGAAATTTGACAAGTAAAAGAAAGACTTGTTGCTAAAGGTTTTGCTCAACATGAAGGAATTGATTATGAAGAAACTTTTGCACCCATAGCTAAATGGAATACTATCAGAATGGTTATCAATTTGGCTGCACATAATGGTTGGAAATTACATCAAATGGATGTCAAAAGTGCCTTCTTGAATGGAGATCTAAAGGAAGATATTTTCATGACTCAACCACAAGGTTTTGAAGCTAAAGGACAAGAACATAAAGTTTTCAAACTTCTGAAGGCTTATATCGTTTGAAACAAGCTCCTCAAGCTTGGTATGCAAAAATGGATGAGTACCTACGAAAGGTGGGTTTTCAACGAAGTGAATCAGATGACACATTGTATTTTCGAATGCAAGATAAGTACATGGTGATACTTGTACTCTATGTTGATGACTTAATCATAACATGAAATAATGAAGCTCACATCAAACAGGTTAAGGAAGAACTTAGAGCAGGGTTCAAAATGAGTGATTTAGGGACACTTCATTATTATCTTGGAGTTGAAGTATCTCAACATCCTAACCAAATATTCTTTAGTCAAACTAAGTATGCCACTGAATTGTTAAAGAAATTTGGCATAGAAGATTGTAAACCTTCTCTTACCCCCATGGAGCAAAAATTGAAACTTTCAAAATTTGAAGGGGGGGAATTAGTAAACAGTACAAAGTACAGGAAATTGGTTGGAAGTCTCATTTATTTGACAAATACTCGACCAAATATGTCATATTCAGTCATTATACTTTCAAGGTTTATGCAAGAACCAAGGGAAAGTCACTGGAATTCAACAAAAAGGGTACTAAGATACATTCAAGGTACAAAAGACTTTGGTATTCTCTACAAAAGGAACAAAATTTTTACACTTGTTGGATATTCAGATGTTGATTTTACAGGTGACATTGATGATAGAGCATCCACTTAAAGTTATTTAATGAATATGGGTTCAACAACAGTATCTTGGAATTGTAAAAATCAGACAACAATTGCCAATTCTTCAGCAGAGGCAGAGTACATATCAGCTTGGGAAGCAGCATGTGAGACTGCATGGCTACGTAGAATTTTACAAGATCTTGGTGAAACTCAAAAATCACCAACTACCTTATTGATCGACAGTCAGTCAGCAATAAAGATGACCAATAATCCAATATTTCATTCAAAGACTAAGCATGTCGACACCAAGTGCCACTTCATTATATCGCTCATCATCAAAGACATCATCAAGCCTCAGTTCTGTCCATATGAAGATCAAACTTTGGATAATTTTACCAAACCTCTTGGTAAAATAAAGTTCACTAAGTTCAAAGATGAACTTGGTCTTTGTAAAAATGAACTTTCAGATTAAAGGGGGGATTGTTGTTGAAATATTGTGTAACTGCAAAGAATATTCTTATTCCCTTTTGTGGATAAAGTAAAAGATAAATTATATATATTATATTGACAAGTTGCCCATATTGTGCCTAGACAAGTCAAATGTAAATTAGAAATATAAAGTGGACATGTCGGCCATGACCTAATTATTGGGGGGGCACAACTTGTATTTATAAGAGGCCTAGCACCTCATTTGTTCACACACTCATCAAGCTCTCTCTATCAAGTGCACAAGTCTAAGAGTGACGCAGCTACAAGGAGAAGTGATGCAACTACAAGGATCTTAACAAAGGGTTTTGGTTATCTTGGTGAAGGACTATCTTGGTCTAAATGGTGCGCTACTCTGTTATGGTTAGGGTTTCTAGTGGATCTTCTGTTTGGTGAGATCTCTGTTGTGAGAGACACTGTACTTGGTTATTGAATCTATATTAAAGAAGTTTTGCTGGGTTTTCTTCCACTTGAGGGTTTCCCAGGATAAATGCTTGTGTACTCTTGTGATTTTGTTTCTCTTAGTGATCCTATCTAAGCTATGGTTATCTAGTAAATTGAAAAGAAACCTAATAATAGCTTAAACTTTAACATGGTATTAGAGCTAAACTGAAGAGAGCATCTTCCATAGGAAAAAGAAAAACGTCATTGTTGCCGTACAAGAAAATTAGGGCTTTTTATTAAAGAGGAATTTCAGCCCAAAGATCATCTAGAAAAGTGCGCCCTAGCCTAAGGAACTCATTGGCACCTTCAGCACACCTTTTCAGTGGATAAAACTCTCGGAGAGTGAAACCCTAGTTTTCACCAGTATTAGAAGTACCAGAAGTACCATAAGCACCAGTCCAGAAATCCGCTGGTCCAGTTTCAAGGGTTAGAAATTGAAATTTTCGGAAACTGACTATACCAACATACTCGCCTCAGTCCAACGCATCTTTTGGTGAGTTCAGTTTTCAGATCCAAGAATTTTGATTTTTCTATTATTTCTATAGCCTGAAGGGCTAGGGTTTCTACTGCAAGAAAGAATGGCTACCAATATGAGGGTAGAATATAGGCTGGAAGTTTCTAGAAACTTCAGATCTTCGAATCATAGGTTGCAAATGATTCTAGACGAGAATGATCTCCTAGAACATGTTATAGTGGGTGTACCAGAACCAGAGGAAGAAGAGCAAAAGACCAAGCATAAGAAGAATGAAAAGAAATCAAAGAGAATCATGTCAGGTTCAATAAAGGATCACTTGATCCCTCATATATCCGAAATACAGACAACAAGGCAAATGTATGAAGCACTCAA
>SNQJ01S0044009.1:1376-34432 GCA_010110895.2 Picea sitchensis | reverse complement strand
AGGACACTTTGTCAACAACAGGAACCTAGGTGTTAGGCGTCATTCAAGGAATTGACAACTCCTTCTTCGAAAAAGAGAGATCCCGAACCGAAAATGTGCCAGAGGAAACCACTCTTACTAGAAGTGAGCCTTGCGGCCCTCACTCTTGGGCCTATGGACGAATTGCCATTGCACCGAAACCAACTTCAGATCACCCAAAACTAACAGTAGATCCTCCCTGTCTTTCTTAATACCCAACACTTCATAATAGATCATATTCATAATATGAAAGTATGTTAAATATTAACATTTATATAACCTTTCTTCGGTTGGGGTGTCAAGCGAAGGAGAGAGGACCTCTTCCATGTGGTTGAGAGAGGCTATGTTAAATATTAATATTTATCTACTTTTCTTCGGATGGGGTGTCAAGTGAAGGAGAGATGACCTTTTGATCCAGATTATATTGAGGATGACATGAAGGTAAAAATATAACAAGGAAACACACAGAGATATTGGAAGAAACATAGTAATACAATTAAAGTCGAATTCTATTAATGATTGTTTGGAATAAAAAAAGATTGTAAACTGCAAAGCACATAAGCTATCTAGAATGGTGGTAGCTTATCCCTGAAGAGAGAGATGTGTCGGCTACGCTCATTCACAAGAAGATAATTACAAAGAGGTCAAAAAGTCCTTTTAACATAAAGCATGAATGAGAAAACCCTATACATCCAAAACCCTAACCTTAGAAGATGAAACACCAAAAGGTTTGTGGGCCCCGATGTGGTCAATTTATACTTCAACTTCCACGGGGTGTAATTTTTGCATATGATCTCCATTTGGGGTGCTCGATAGTCCGTCGGAAAGGTCTAGACAAGAAGTACATATTTCAAACAACTTAGCATCTACCTTTGCATTTTTGTTAGGTGACGTCGCACCAAAAAAATGTCATTTAGGGCCTCAAAATGACCCTGGAAGTTCAAGACTCGAAAACTGTAGAAAAACCAGAACCATTATGAATTAGTGGAACAAGTGGGTGGCCACTTGGGTCACCTTTCCACATGGATGAGAGAGATTAAGATGAACAACACCCTCCAGTCCCTTCAATGTTGTGCCAAATGCACTGGTTTGGCACAAAGGTTTATGGTTGGAATGGGTAATTTGGATGGCGACTGTAGGAATGATGAAGGTGAATTAATGGCCTATCTCACAATCATGGAATGAATTGGTGAGGGAGGACTTATAGCTTGTGTTGGTGATGGTTATCCAAACCAAATAACAAATGCTACATGCATGGTTTGCTCCATAATTGGGGGAGTTGGCTTTAATCACACAATTAGAGGCAAGTGGCATATCTCTTGGTTAGTATTTTTCTCTATGGTTTCACGATCCTGATTTTTGCTTGGTCTTGCTCTATTCTTTTGTTCAAGGTTGGATTAGTGAAATATTTTTTCTTACAGGGTGATGGGGGTGTTATATGAGAAGAGAAACTTGATGCTTCCTTCTCTCGCACCCCAATTCCTCCCCTTTTCTCAAGTTGCAAACCCCTTATTCTCTCTCTAGTTCTATCTTTGATACTTGGCGATATCTTATCCTTCAACAACATAAGTCTTCTACCTTTTTTGAGTCTGGGGTGTTCCCAATTGGGACTGTCACCTTTCCATCCTTGTTGTGATGGGTAGGGTCACTCTTGAAAGGAATTCTAGAGCTGGTTAAGTACATAAGATGAAACCATCTCTGTGTTTTCAAAAGTTTGGTCTCTATCCAAAAATTGGACCCTCCTCCACTGCGATTCTCCCTCTTTACAAGTTTCCAATGTGGATTATTGCTTTGTTTCTCTTATGGGTAGCGCTCTTCCAAAGCATCTATATTTCTAGTGGTTTCTCTTTGGTTTTTGGTCTCACTCAACCTACATTCATGAAACCTGCTAACAATGTTGTTGGTCCAGTATACAACAAGAAGAATACCACCAAAGGCACTCCTTTGGCACCTAGTCCTTCCCCTCCATTCAAGATTCCTCGACGCCTAACCAGGGATCAACTAGATGCTATGAGGGTGGCCTCAAACTTTCGACTTTGTTTTTTTGTGGATACTCAAAGGGAGGTCGACATCATGGAGAATGAAGTAAAAAGGCAGAGACGACAACTCACCAAGGAGTAGTTGGAGGTAAATTTTAAAAGATTGGATTCATGATTCTACTTACTCTTGCACTAGAGATCCAAAAAAATTTAAACTCACTTAATTATACTGGATGAACAAAGCTTTTATCGTGCAAGTTGTTGAGGAGAAGGGTAGCCAATAGAATGCCATTTTGGACAAGTTGCATGTCATGGATCATAAATTTGATTCTCTATGTCATGAAATCTTCCATATTGAAATTTATGCCAATACCCTTGCAGACTTTCAAGGCACTCCTATAGATAACACCGAACTATCCCCAACGTATGAAGGTACTCCTTCTAATCCCATCCTAGTGGATGAGGAGCCAAAGCAACAAAATTGCAATGGAGGTTGCCTAAAGCAAGATGATGGACCCCAATATAATATCTCATGTTTATATTGGTCTCCATATAGGGGGAGCGATAACTACCCTCTCCATCACCGGTTTTATGCTTGTTTTTCTATTATTAGTAGGATAGGAAGGCAGTTATGTTAGTTTATAGATAGCATGCAAAACATTAATGATTTTTGTATGATGGAAAAAATGATACACTGTCACTCCTGTGGTCCTAATTCTCCATGTGGCAGACCACGTGTTGTGTTGTCTGTACTATTTTTTACTATTTTTTGTACCATATTAATACTAAAGCCTACTAAAAAAAAAAGACAAAAAAAAACAACATTATCTAACATTTTGTAAAGTTTAAGAAAAATCCGTGATACCAACTTTTTGCTCAACTAAGATCTCTCAATTCAAATTGTGATATTTGTAATATGAAAGTATGTTAACTATTGGCATTGATTTTACTTTAAGAAGTGGATAGATGACCAACAAGAGGTTTGTTGACATATGTTATGATGTAAAATTAGTATAGATTGAATGTGTAAGAAAAGGGTAGTATGCAAAACTTATTTATGGTAGACAATAAAAAACAAATATATATTTCCGTAGACAATAAAAGTAATCATATATTTATATACATAAGTATTGGGTTACGACAATATATTGTATCTTACAGAGTAACTATATGTTTTTTTTGGTGCATTTGGAATTTATATAGCTAG
Source organism: Picea sitchensis (assembly GCA_010110895.2). Classification (NCBI taxonomy): domain Eukaryota; kingdom Viridiplantae; phylum Streptophyta; class Pinopsida; order Pinales; family Pinaceae; genus Picea; species Picea sitchensis. The sequence continues at coordinate 31,228 of SNQJ01S0044009.1, read as the reverse complement.
TATGATATTACTCATGAACAATATTAAGTATGCTTTCTTTTTATGATTGTTCTAGATATCCATTGAATTGCGAAGGATTGGAAGCACCTAAAGGCAATGGGGAGGGTATTGTAATACTCCAATTGGGGAGGGTATTGTTATTTTTAGGGGAGGGTATTGTAATACTCCAATTTTCATTCCTCATATATATGATAATAAACGATGAATAATATGTAAAGATGTGGCGGACTTGATGGGTTTTAAGATATAAGGGTTAGATTTTAGCGAACTTTTTATGTAAACTATGTCTTAATATGTGTAGTCCAAAGCTTGATATGTATAGTCCAAAGCTCAAGGCAAAGGTTCAACTAATGCATGGTTATGAGTTCATATAATGAGATAGGATTGATGTTAACATGGTTGAGAGACCGAGAATAGAAACATGTAAGAGTTTCTTTGCCCCAATGACATCATGACTTAGCTTGGAAATAGAATTTATAAGTAATTCTTATGGTTGGGAGTGAATCACTCCTCGATGACCACCCTTTGTAAAATTTACACCAAATCAACCTAGGACCATTTTTTTTGCTATATTAAATTAAACCTTTTAATAAAAAGGTTATTTTTTTTCAATTAGATAAATGATGATTTTACTTTAGTTATGATCAACCCTAGAGTGTAACTTGGGGACGGAAAAAGTTAGTGGATGGAGATCTACACGGTTCAAAACTTTCTTCTTCATGTTTGTAGATATACCAATCTTTTGTGGTGTTCAAAAACATATAAGATACATATGATTGATAATTTTTTAATTTAAATATTATGATTAAATGATGTTTATTTCATTAAAATTATTTCAAAGTTATATTTCAATTTTTTTTATGGTAATAATTTTTTAATTTAAATATTATGATTAAATAATGTTTATTTCATCAAAATTATTCTAAAGTTATATTTCACTTTTTATTTTTTTTAAATTTTTTTTATGGTAACAATTTTTTAATTTAAATATTATAATTAAATGATGTTTATTTCATCAAAATTATTCTAAAGTTATATTTCACTCTTTTTTTTAATGGCTATATGATAATAGAAATAATATCTAAATAAAAAATCTATAATTATATATAGTTAATGGTGAATCAACATCTACTTATAATACATGTTATAATAATAAAAAATTTAAATTTTTTGGATAGGCTAGGCTTAAGATTAAATAAACTGGCTGGTACTATAATTCAAGAGTATATCCTTTAGCCCACAAAATAGATTTGTCAATAACTTATGGCTTAGCAAGGGTCGAGGTGTCTCGAGGCACGCTGGAGTGGATCTTTATCCAAGGGGCGTCTACCCTTCTAGCCTTATCACAACTAGCCAGAGTCTCATCGGAGATTTGAACATGTGTGAGGAGAGTGCAAGACTTACCTCCCAACCATCTCGTCAAACCACCTCAACCACTCCATCCAAGTTCAATTTTCTCAAATAACATGTTGAACTTTTAATAAAATGATATTGTTGTAATGACCTTGAATAATGTGTTGACAAAACCACAATTTTTTGCAAAATCCCATTTATTCTAAATATCATTCTAAAAATGAAGAAAAGTGTCCAACAAATTTCCCCAAAATATATATTTTAAGAAAAAAAATAACAAATTCAATAAACTAACTTAATTTAAAAAAATAAAAATTTCGTATTTTATATTTTTTAATTCCATATTTTAAATTTACTCGTTTGGTATATATATAATACACTGCCAAAGACATTTTCACCCAAAACTTATAAAGTGCGTGTCGCCAAACATTTCTAAAAGGAAAATCAAGGAATAAAATCAATGTGAAAAAATAATAATATCATCAGTTGAATTGTGATATGGCGATAGATTGAAAGGACTTTATAATTAATTTAAGTTAAATTTTCGTTACATTTTATAACCAAACTCATGCGTGATCCAACAGCAATTTATTTTTTAATAAAATGTTTCACAATTATAGTAGTATATAAAGTATGATACATGCACAAAGAAAATTCGATCTCACTGCTATCCACGTGTACGATATCAATAGTTATAAATCTTAATAAATTTATCACAAATATTATATAAGATTTTAAAAATATATATGATGCTAATGGTTAATTGTTATTGAAATCAAATTTGTTTTTATTGAATCTTAATAAAGATAAGCTATTATTTTGTTTGTGTTGAAATTTTATTTATGTGTTAGAATTTTTTTTTTTGTAAGAAAATGATGACACCTTCTATTAATTTGTAAATTTAAATGTTATTAAATTGTAAATTTACATGCATAGTATTTATGGGTTTGGGTTGTCAGAATTGGAAACCAATCCAAGCTCATGCCAAAATCACAAGATTATCCTGCTCCAAGGAGTTAAAAGACTATTTGTTATCAATAATTGTTCTAACGCTATTATAAACTAGAGGCAAAACATAAAGAACCAAAAAAAAAGAAAAAACTTGAAACCATGCTAACATAGCAGAGTAAGAGGGCCATCTTAGAGGCTCCGACGAACTACTGAACATTGTGAGGATCCTTGTCTGTAGGCTGACCATCCCGGTGACCCGATCACAAAAGAATAGGCAATTTTGGGTTCACGGTTGACTGGGCTACCATCTCCTTAACATGCCTAGGTTGTGCACAATTGGAACTTAGAGCTAGCAACAAATTAGCCTTGTGGTCTAGCTATTCCATTTGATACCTCAAGTTTGCATTCTCACTTCTTATCTCGAAAATTAAGTCCACGTACGTCGTTTCCAGGTGACAATTTTCCACTGGTTGAGTAGTCATGGTTGGAGAGGGAGGGTGATCTTCCTCCATTAACTCAGGCTCTTCTTTCTAGACAGCCTTGTCTGGAAGAGGGATCATGCCATCTTTGGAGATGAAGATATCCTCTTCCCATTCGATCCAACAACCCTAAGAGAACTTGTCCCCTTGTTCCACCCGCTTATCCAACCCCAACGAAGAAGAGCCATGAGCCGCAATTGAGGAAGTAGTCTGAGTCAAATGAGGAGCATGCTCCCGCTCAAACTCATCAGATGTAGGAACATGGCCAACCTGCGGGGTGCTTCTAGACTAACGAGAACCTCTACCCCTGCGAACACGTCCCCACTCTCGAAGATGAGGTATTGTTGGGGAAAAGATGCAAACAATGGAACACAAGGGAGGCATTGACCAAAGTGCAAACTTCCAAATCACAAGCTTCCCAAATGCAAATTGCAAACTAACATTATGGGCTTCACACCTCCAGGATACCATCGTAATAGAGAGCATCACATCATGCCTTATCGTCATCATCCTATAACATCTGAACCAGACATGTATCAGTTCCATATCAACTACCCAGGTGAGCCGAGAGTTATGATTCGTCTCTTCGACAATACCCTGACCTTGGATCTCACACTTCAAACAATATATCACCATTAATTGCTTGATGGGGGAGGTTAGATTGGGATCATCCACGCATCCACCTAGGAGAAAGGAATTCCAGGTGGTGGAGCATGCCATTGTCTTATTTATGCACATTCATTCTGCACTAACACCCATCCGGGGGATGTGTTCGGAAAGTTTTAAGATACACATTATTTCTCCTTTTTTTTTTAACTAAAAAAACACTTTATATGAATTCAAAAAGGGTTGCACCAAAGCTAGCAATAGAGTGCATTCTTCTTAAACATCATATTTCCACAATACTATACATAGATTAGAACATACATCCATACTCTTGAGAATCTTAACAAAACATGAGTTCCAAGTTGGCTTATAGGTAGCCAACCTTACATATGTACTCCAAAAACAAAAAACTTGACAATACATATTAAGGATGACAATGATAGGCACTTCCTTCTTCTTATTTCCCCTTGTCAGATTGAGGGGGGTCAAGTCCTTCGATTTCCATAGGATCACAAAGCTAATGAAATGATTCTTCTTCCTTTCAAATTGTTTGGACTAAAATTTTTGTTCTCTAATTATTAGAAGCCACTTAAAGGTTTTCCACCTGCTGGGAGAGAATCAAACCACAAACTCTATTGTATTCCAGTTCTAGGGAATCAATTATCTACTTCTGAAGTAAGAGAATGCTTATGACTTTAGCATTATGAGTGGAGCAATCTTGCTCCAATTCATTTTTTTTTGAAGAAATCAACAAGAGTGCACTACTATTAGCTTGTGAGATCTCCTCTTGTCGATGAAGAACTCGTCAAAATTCTCTATTTTCCTCATTGTCCATACCGGGAGAACATATAAACCTAGAAATAACACCAGCCCAAAGACTTCCCGAACCAACAACATGGAAAAAGGCCCACGTGCTTGGACTCAAAAGAGACAAAGGGTGGGACAAGAAAACTAAAACCAATCATAGTTAACCCATTCACACAGAACCCAAAATTCTCAAAATGAAGTCTCATTTCAATCCCAAAGAGCCAATTAACATAAATGCGGAGTTCCCCTACAGAAACATCAAAGTCAAAAAGCCAAGAAGATAGGGCTTCCTTACCGGGCACCATTTGAAAGAAGCAAGTTCCTTGAATTACGAGTTAGCCACATAGGAATTCCATTGCATTCCTCCGATTCAAAACAACCTCCCACCAACCAGGTTCCAATGACATTGAAAAACCAACACCCCACTGTAATACCCCTATTTGCCCCAGTTTGTAAATATAACTATAGCATACTAAAAGACTATGGGAAAACTGATTATGTGTGAATGTTGGAATTGATGAACCTTTTTGTTATAAAAGGTAATGCATATATTTTTGTTACCTTTTTGCCAAGGTAGATCATGATGTATGAGAGAGATGGTGAGGGGAACCAACAATAGTTGAGATGACCCCTACCAGACCAGTACTCTACTGAATTCAAATTATTCAGACCTAGAACAGTCCTCTAACCCAGAAAAGTAAATTACCAGTTGGGCTGGTAGTTGGGAAGTCCTTTTCAAGAGTTAATGAGGAGATGGGAAGAGTACCCATCTGGAAAAACTTCATGAACTGACCACGAAATGGGGATTTAGACCCACGAAATCTTGTCGAGGAAGGCAAGAAAATGAAGGAAATTCATGGGCAGAAGAGAGGATACAAAAGGAATGGGTATGATGACCATTTTCTGAAGAGGAGGGCATGTGCAACTCTCGGGTTTTGAAGAGAACTAAGAAACAAATCTATTCCAGGTACAGGAATTTGCTGGGCAACATTTTCAATCCAAGTTGATAAGCGAGGTTGTAGAGGAGATGAGTGACTGAGGAAGAACTCATTGTAGACCCCCTTGCTTGGTGGATAGAAAATCGATCTGCCAAGTTCATATGGGAGGAGGAGAGTGGCCTCTGTCCCTGGTTGTTTCTGAACAAAAGGAATAGTTTCTCTCAGAGCATCATGATCTAGCTAGGGGTTGGCCAACGGTAACTCCGTCCAGGAGTTGTTGTGCCTACGGTTGGGAGGAAAAGGGCACCCCTTTCAGCAGTTGCATCACTATCTGGTTTCTAGATAAGTATATTTGGTTAAATCTTTGTAGTGTTTAGATCAGAGAAAAAATTATACTATGTTTTAGAACTGTGTAAGTTTAATTTCTGACAAAAGTGACTTGAGAAATTTAAGTAAAATAAAGAGATTGTTTTAGCTGAAGCTCATTGGATTTAATTCCTTATCTTCTAACTATCTATGTGTTAAAATAAGATTTATGGGAGTGGATGTTGTGGTTCACTGTGCTGTACAATTTAATGCATGCTTGGGAAATGATGACTGTGCAGTTAAAAATCTCTATAAAACATCTTAAAGAAGAGAGTGCTTTTTCTGCATAATAGTGTTCTATTTTAGTATGCCCTCAAATCCTATGCTAGAAAGCTTAGAGGATATCATATCTGTGTGGACTTTAGGAAATAATCCCAAATATGGGAAAACATTAAAAGTCCTTATAAATAATTATTGAGGAAAAATAATTAGGACATAAACATGAAATTTGTCTAAATGAACTAAAATACAAAAGTTCTCAAAATTCTATTTGGGGGCATAAATAAACATTTATGTTTAATTTGTGTTAAATCTCCTAAAATTGGAAAGAATCCCCTTAAATTTTGGTGGGCAGTAAATGTTGGTAGAAATGTAAAAATTTACTGTGGAGGTAAATCGTTGTCTTAGGACCAATTTCCGTAAATTTAGTAAGAGTAGTAAAGCACAATAATAAGGAAATAAAATTTTACTCATTTACCCACGAGAAGGGAGAGATTATAATTATATTTTTAATTTCCAGAATGGAGAATTTTTCTTGGAATATAAACTTTTATTAAATCCCTTTATAAAGCCTGGAAAACTATATTTTTCCTTTCCTTATTTTTGTAAGAGAAAATAATTTCCTTTATAACAAAACTAGGTAAGACTACAAAAACACACACACATATATATATATATGTCTATATACATATGATTATTATTATTATTTTATTCTTCTGAAAATGGAGGTTAAAGTCCCTGGAGCGTAAAAGACATGAGACCATAGAGAATATTATTATTATTATTTTAATGTCAAACACACCAAGGAATAAACAGTGACCAAATGCTTTAACCATCTCGTGGTCTTCAGAACTTTGGGGCTCCGGGATGTTTGGGTGATGGGATTCCACAAGCCAAAGTCGCTGAATGCCCGAATCCTTTCTTTCCCTACGCAAGGTTGTAAAGGTAAGAAATACAATTAATTAAATTATTGTATTGAATGTGATCAATTAACATAATTCAATATAATATATCTTTAATACAATATATATTATATTATAATCCAAAATATTTCATTGTATTTAAACCACAATGTAATTACAAGTGGGTCCCCTTCAGGATTCCAGAACTCCGGAACTCCGGGTTAATTGAGAATGAAGAGTTGCGTGGAAGAGCCGAAGGAGATTGACCCAGAGAACACTCTNATTGTATTGAATGTGATCAATTAACATAATTCAATATAATATATCTTTAATACAATATATATTATATTATGATCCAAAATATTTCATTGTATTTAAACCACAATGTAATTACAAGTGGGTCCCCTTCAGGATTCCAGAACTCCGGAACTCCGGGTTAATTGAGAATGAAGAGTTGCGTGGAAGAGCCGAAGGAGATTGACCCAGAGAACACTCTCTCTCTCTCTCTTCAATTATTAAATATAATAGTGGAGAATTTAAAACCTGGGTGTAATTTTCGAGGAATATAAATAATATATTATATTATTTTAAGGTTTATTAAAATGGTTACACGTGAATGAAGCCAACTCTTTTTAAATATTAAATAATGTGGAAAGGTGTATAAGTGGGGCCACTTCAGAGCTTCGGGACTCCGGGGCTCTGGGAGATTGAAGTATAAAGAATGTGGTGGAGAGCCGAAGGGGTTGACCGAGAGTCCTCTCTCTCCCCCTCATTTCAAATATTAAATATAATATTGGAGACCTTATAAACCTGGGCACAATTTCCAAAAAGGTGTAATATAATATATATATTTTTAATGAGTTATTGTAAAGTACAAACCCTCTTTACCTTTTTAATTTAATATTTAATACGAAATCACGTGAAGTGTGGACCCTTCGGGAGTTCGGGACTTCGGAGCTCCTGGAATTCGGGACTCCGAGATGTTTGGGGTAATAGAATGAACAAGCAACGAAGGGCCAAAGGCCCGAACCTACCCTTTCCCGCTCCAATGGTTGCACAAATATCGATATAAACATTTAAAGTGATTAATTATATTTGCAACACTTTACAATATGAGTGGGACCCTCTACGGAACTCCGACATTCAGGATATTTGGGTTCATAAAAGCATGATGAGGAATTTCATCGAAGACCGAAGGCTTGGGTATTAATAGATGTTAATAATCCTAAGTGTTCATTTGATATGTTTAATCATATTATAATATAATTAAATAGAATTATATTATAATATAATTAATAAAAGAACAAGTTGGTAATAATAAATATTAAATTGAATATGGTTAATCCTTTCCCCATTAGATAAATAAATATGCATGTATATATATATATATGTGTGTGTGTGTGTGTGTTGAATTACGTGAAAATTTGGCATGGAGTTGCGTTCTGAGGAGGGATTGAATTATATTATTTAATTAAGGTTAATCCACTTAAGTATATTATGGAGAAATCAACCTCATTGTGTTATGATATAATTACTCATAATTATCATATGAGTGATTAATTGAATTAGTGTTAAACCACTTCTAAGGGGGAGAAAGAGAAAGTAAAACCTCAGTAATTACTGGGCCATGAGTATTAGGCTAAGCAAAAATTAATTGCTGTATAATTGGTTTGTGGAGAATAATTATCCTTAATGAGGTTTAAGTAATTAATTACCAAAGAATGGTATTCTACGAAATATTAATCAAGTATTTTAATTGGACTGTAAGAGAGAGACAAATGTCATCCTCTAGTCGAGCAAGCCTAAGCGCCCTACGGTGACATGGCAGTGTGATGACACATGTTAATCTTCAATGGGTTGATGAGATGAGTGGGGTCCAGTAAGATTGGTGAACCTTAGGTGCCAAATGGATCCTAACCGTAGTTCGGGAGGTCTAGCATGCGTCGAGACTGTCCATCGAGAGAAAGGGAATATTCCTTGATGCCATGTTCGTCAGAGGTAAGATAAAAATTTATACCCCATCCCTTAAAATGGTACTTAGGGGTCGGGTGTGTGACACCCACAGAGCTCAAACACAAAGATTCCCACTAAAACCACCTCTAGAGCCTCCATCCTGACCAAGGAGAAACACATGACTTCCACAAAGCCTAACATCGCCAACATGACCATTGGTGAAGCCTAACAAGGGGCTTGCATAAAAAACACCACCAAAACCACTAAAGAAACCACCACCAGAACCCAACAAACCGAGAACCAGAGGACCCAAATAATTTTTTTTGAAAAGAGCCCAAAGCACCCATCACACATTGCCAAATCCCAGTTTCTAACGGGCATTGAATTTCCACAACAATGCATGCAACATTAATTGAATTGGGGGAATGGAGCTCCACCCATAATCCTTCGCAAGGCATGACCAAACCATTCTCATTAATTGATTCATAATGAGAAAATATTCCATTTAGAGCCACTAGTTAATCAATCTAAGGGATTATGCAATAGCTTAAACCCCCATTTTTTAACAATGTTCCCGAGCTTAAATCAACGACAAGCTTGGCTCAATGATCAACCTCTAAGTTCATATCTGTTTGATATGCAGGAAGGAAACTTCATCAAATGAAGAGAGTTCACGTTTTATTCTAGAGATCAAAATTTCGAGTTTATTCCCCAATGCATATGATTGGGGTATCATTACTTTAATGACCAACATTGAATCTCCAAAATCATTAAGGATCGAATGATTTCCCCCTTTGCGATGGATAAACACACCACATGGAGTAAGACTCTACTAGATTATTCAATACCTTTAATAATCCCCAAGGGTAATGAACAATATTATTACCTTCGGTATTGTTACCCGTTGATTTGCACAAGGTACCACAACAATTCCTTCATTATTGTCACCACTATTAAAGGCACATGAATAGTAATCTTGACAGTTGTGGTCCCAGGTGAAGAGGAATTACATAATATGGAACTAAACTTGCCTACTATATAAGAGGACAATGATTACTAGATGGATATAAATTGAGGTCTAGTATATGCTACAATTGTTGCAGTTTTGAGGATAGTTGCTCTTAGTTTGAAGCGCATACTAGATGAGCCTCAAGGTGGAATCCTTGTAATAGTATCTATCTTTTGAATGGGCAGTCCCTACATGAAGTGGCACTTTCTCTGACTACGCCAAGAAGAATAATGTCAATACATCAACATTAACCCAACCAAAAATACATGATGTTATTCCTGGAGTTGAGATAACCCCCCCTTCTCAACAAAGGCAACATATTATCGAAATTGGAGAGTAGGCAAAGGAAGTGAGCCAACTCATTATTGTTGCGACAAGGACTACAAATGTGCATGGTGATGAGTTCACTGTCACCGCGATCAACCCATATAAGTAGGCCGACTTTTGTTCTAAAACATATTGGCTTGTGAAGCCAACATCTCCCACAAATTTGTCATATCTATGATGATATCAAGGAGACTAGCTATACATGCATTATGGAAAAGAACATATTATTTGCATGACTGACCTTAGGACTATAATTTCAAGGTATTTTTATAGTGTAGGCCCTCCGAACAATCCACAGGTGAAGGAAATTCATTGTATGGCTATGCCTCCACAATATGAACACATCAACAAGTTCTTTTGCCTTTGGTTTTTCTAGATCATGCATTTGGAATGATTTAAAGCCTTTGGAATGGATGCATATGCAACCTAATGAGCTTCCTCATATGTCATCTGAGAGCTTCATGCTTCTTCATTAGGAAAAATTTTGATTGCAATTATCTATGAATACTTGGAATGGGTGCAATTGGAACATACTTTGAAGGTGTATTTACCAGAGTGTAATCTACCTAGGGGATTTTGAAAATTCGAATTAAGGGAGAAGTTTGGACCAAAGATGAGGCTGATTCTAACAAGGCTGCAGAAAATGGTCCTTTTCCCATGGAAATTTTGGAAACCTATTTGAAGTTGGAAAACACATCTAGGAATTTATCTAAGGGCAATGCAATGAGATATACTACAAATGGTGCAATTGTTGTGCTGCTTGAAGGGGGTCTATTAATGTTTTGGAGGAGATTTTTACACAAGTGCAAGAACTGCAACAGTTAAGAATAAAGTGTGAGGCCTCATGCAACCTGGAACTGCAAAAGATATTGATGATACATCAACTATAAAGATGAAGTGTGGTATGTTCTGTAAATCAGAGCATTGTCTTGATATGTTTTAAAATTAAAAGTGACCAAAACTCCCATTATTTATATACATTGGCACTAGGGTAAATATTATAAGGAGGGCCAACCTTTAAATTAGATTAGAGGTGAACTGTATGTATAAGGACTACTTGAGCCGACCTTTGGAATTGTGATGATTTGGTGTGAAGTTGGAAGCATGTCTGACCTGTACACTTAAGGATTACTTGAAGAAGATATGCATTGAAGAGCCTTTAGAGGTTGGATGCCCCATCATTGAAGCCATGTTTTCCCCTCATTAGTGGAGATGGTTCATCATTGATGGATTTTTCCCCTTAGTTATTGTGCATGTGACACAAAAATCCCTTTGATTTTGTATTTTTGATTAATTGATTGTTGAAGAGGGCCTTTTGCCCCATTCATAGGCTAGAATAGGGGATTTAAGCATTAGAAATTAATATTTTATTTTGAGGGAAGTTGAGCACCTCCTCTATAAATAGAGGTGCACTTCCTCTCTTTTGAACACAACAACTCGAGGGAGAAATCCCTTGAGAGGTATGAAATTTTTTGGAAAATTTTGGTCTTGGATTGACATTTTGCATGGATGAATAAGGAATTCTGTTAATTGATGATTTTAGGGATTTTCTCTTGTTTTCATGGATGATCTATGATGCTAGGGTTTCTTCATGCATAACGACTTGGTGTAGTAAGTGTTCTATTTCAAGTTTAAGTGTTAGTTCATGGTATATCTTGGTGGATGCTCTATTAGATGGTTAATAGTTGCATGTTATCTGGTGTCCTTGGTTCATTTTGTTGGAAACCCCAAGGAAGGGTTCAAATTGTCCACCCCCTTCCTTTACCTCATTCATATTAAAATTTGTTGAAGCATTTAATACCTAGCCCAGGGGTTAAGAGGGTTTACCCCCCTAGACCTTGTCTTTGGCTAGTTTGAATTCTAGGGGTTAAGAGGGTTTATTCTCCCTAGGGCTTAGCCTAGTTTCCTTTTGATTTTGTGCTAGAAATCAAAGAAACATAGGATGACATTAGGTATTGTGAGGGTACATCCCCCTAATTCATCTTCCTAAAGGATCATACCTAGGGATTGTGAGGGTACATCCCCCTAGGGTCAATCCTCAAGTTTTATTTTCTGTTTGTCCTCCATTAAAGCTACCAGGGCCTTCACCCTCTCATAGTGTACTAAACTTCAACAATGGGTCATGGTCCATTCTCTCATGAGAAGAGGGGTTGAAGGCCCAAAGGTTTATTGAAATTTCTATTAAAAGAATAAGAAAATGATGCTAAAGAAAGAAATGAATGTTAGTAAAAAGGACTGACAAAAGTCAGTCCAAACTTGAGCTCTACTCTTTCAGTGCTTGCCCCGGTCCCAAATAGCAATGCTAAAGCTTGAAACCTTAAAAAGGGGACTTGCAAATATGGTAAAGCATACTAGAAAGATGGATGATAAAGGGGTTTGGAAGAAACAACATGTAAATATGGGGTAACTTAAGAGCAAGTTCACCCTCCACAAAGGTTCTCATAGAAATGGATTTGATCAAACCATAAGCCATGAAGTAAGCCCTAAAACCTTATCATTATCACACTTACTATTGAAGGGTTTTTACTTTCCCTGCCACTCTCAGGACCTATCCCTCTACCTGGGTTATTTTATTTCTTGCTTAGGTGGCACACCTAATAGGGTTGGATTAAGGCCCTCCCATACTTAAACTTGTCAACTCACATGGGGTCCTTGGTTGGTGTGATGCTTGAAGGTGATATTGAGGTGAATTCTCTTACATGGCTTATATGTTGAGTTACAACTTACTTTTCATGCTTTAATGACTAATGTTTCTTATGAATCTTAGCTAACCTTGTTTTATACTTTCGTTTGTTTTGGATGGCCCTGACATTGTTCCTTGAGGGATGTTGGTCCTTGACCAAGTTTTGGGAGATCCTTGGTCAAGTTGACCTATTTTGGACTTCGACAGCTTGTCGAAGGAGGAGCGTAAGACGAAGCGAAGATCATGGGATCTCAGCCCCTTTTTGGCTTCTTTTTGGGTTTTGGGATTATGTAACGGGCATGGGATGTCTGCTTATGGGTTTACCCATGCTTAGGCCTATTTTGTAATATATAAATAGATGACTAGGCAATGTAAGGATATAGAGAGAGGCATTTATGTGATGTTGTGCTAAGTGCAAATATGGTTTGAAAATGCTTTGTGCATACTGTGAGAGACCTGTAGAGCTAAGTGCAGGAGGTTGTAATAGTCTGTGAAAGGCTTTGTGCTATAACGCAAGGAAGGAGGATCTAGAGAGGTGCACAGATCTCTTGTCCTATAAGGAGTAATGTTTCTGTGGCTCTGTGCATGTATCCAATTGAAGAAGCTAATGGATAGAACAAAGTTCATGAAGGCTTCATACCCGTTGCAAGTGACCCATTTCCGAGTTACCTATTTATCCCGTTGCGCCATGCACCGAGAACACTTTTGCTAGCCGAGAGTTTGAGCCCGTAGACTAAGTTGATTTTGCACAGTGATCATCGCATTGTTTCGTCTATTCCATTGCAGTGTCTAAGTTAATCTTTAACCTGATCTAGTTAATCCCGAGTACGTATGTTCGAGGAGCTCAACGCAGTCGAACAATCTATGACATAAGTACTCCTCGACCTGATGACTGAAAGAGTCATGTCGGAGAGAGGATTATCTGTAGGTGTACAGGCTTCATCCACAAGAACAGTGCAAGCATCCCCGTCAACTGCTCGCGGAGCCTGACCATCTCGGCCAACAGATGAAAAGTGAACCAAGCACAAGGATGACTTAGCGAATGCCAAATTAAATCCTGACCATATTACCTGCCTACATACCACCTATGAGCGACACAATAAATCGAGATAGCGTACCTAGAGATTTCGAGCCCCCACTGCGTACCTCCCGAAAGGGATCCGCGCAGTTCGAGCAGACCAGGATAAGATTGCAGCGTTGAAGTTTAGTGACTTCAACCTCGACGACCAGAAGGTCTATAACATGCTCACCCCACATAAGTACCTGACCAGAACAAAGGGGAAGAATTCGAAGATAATCCCCCAGTCGTGGACGATGAACCTCGCGCAGTCCACCCTGCTGAACGTCATGAAGATCCCACACTTTAGAAAACACCAGGAAGTCAATGCATGTGTCAAGCTGCTGCTTTATTATTACCATGGAGGTTATTTATGGCTAGACCACCGTATCACAGTTGATCCGACGCTGATCAATCGGATCACAGGGTTAAGTATGCAAGGACCTGATCCACAGGAGTTTAAACCAGGAAAAACCATGGATCGCACTCTAGAACAAAGGATCAAGGACACCTATGACGATGTCGAGAAGGGGACGCGAGGCTACAAGATAGCTTCTATCTAGAGTGGCGCAGTGTGACTCGCCTGTCAGTTGATTGCAGGGAAGTTAGTAAGAAAGAACCGACCTACCCAAGTCACCGGCTTCGTAGTTGACCTTGCAGGGAAGTGCGTGAAAGGCCTACAGATGAACTGGGTGAAGTACCTGGTGAATCAGTTGGAACTAGACTACAGAGAAGCACAAGATCAAGGTTACAAATTCCATTTTAGTTGGATTTTGATCCTTATCGCATTCATAACCTGGGAGATGCTGAAAGGTGCGACCTTCCCCGACATCGAGCCATTTGAGCTGCTGGCCGCGAAGTTCAATACCCTTTGGTATTCAAGCAACATGAACCAACAGTGGCAGTCAAATGTTGTTTTTAATACCTACTACAATCAGTTGAAGAGAGCCATCCAGTCTGAGCCTTGCATGACTCCGAACACTCTACACTGGTTCAGGCCCTTGATGAAGTTCAACGCAGATCGACATTTCATTTACATTACAATGCGCGCTGATGAACATAAGCAACAACTTCAGTCATACTACAAGCTGACGGAAGAGGATCTAGAAGAGATCACTAAGGACTGGTTTTCAGACCTCCTTATTTTAGCAGACCCTGCCGAGATATACGACATCGATAGCCCAAAAACTGTGCATGATACACCCAGACCCAACAGAACAAATAAGACCGAAGAAGCCCAAGATTTAAGCAGTGCCTTAGTGAATACTGCTTCCATATCACCAGAGCGAGGGGGTGATGGCGAAGAGATAAACGACACATAAGCTGAACAAAAGAAAGGTGAAGTAACACTGCCCAGAGACGAGACAGACCCCTTGAAGAAGAGGAAGGTTTTTCCCACGAAACCTTCTTCCTGGAAGAAATTGAAAGCCTCCATGACCAAGATGCAGACTGTCCTCACCTCTGATGATTTTGACTTCATCATAGTAGCCCTGAACGATGCTTCGCTAGCAATAACAGAGAAACAAGAGGCCAAGCAGGAAGCAATGTATGATAGGATTGAAGTCGAACTCTGAGGCGTACAATAGGCACTACAGTCCAGCCGCATAGTCTCCACTGCACCTCTGCCATTGGGAACAACAGAGTTGGGAGATGAGCCAACCCAACTCCACTGATTAGCTGATACAGTCAAAGCTCACCTTCGACAAGCACAAGAGGAAACAAAACAAGCCACCCAGGCTTTGATGCAAGTACAAGGAGTACTTGTAGAACAGTGCCAAGCTACAGAACAGGAAAAGATTGCCCTCCAAGCAAAGTTTGATGAAGAAAAAGCACAGATACAACAAGGAAAGGAGCAGTTGCTCACGGAGCAACTAGAAGTGAAAGAAGCGATCAACATAGCACTTCGCTCTGCGACAGTCGTAGAAATAAAGGCAAATGATCAAGTCACAAAGCAAGTAGAGAAGCTTGCAGAAGTGATCCAACAGCTCAAGCACAGTGCCCGAGACCCTGCAAGATGTAAGGGACCAAAGAGAAGCCACTGCCCAAAGCGCAGTTGAGAGATTAAAGGACCTTGCCACGGAATGCAAGCAACCGAGTAATCGCAGTGCCCAGAAATATGAGCAACTCGCTGAGAATCCAAAATTGCAGGCATTGGAATCGCATCTCTAGGAAGCGAAGCAGCACGCCGAGACACTACAGGCACAGTTGAAGGCCCTGCCAGCTGTGGAAAGAATGAAGAGATCTCAAGAGCATCGTACTGCCCAATAGTAGGTTCACGTTATTCAAAGCAGAGTTATGGAAGTAACTCAGAGACTCCAGCCTGTACAAGATAAGGCCTACCAATTGTTCACAGAAGTTGAAAGCCGAGGAGATGAACTGGAGCAGGTTGTTAATGCAACAGAACAACGCCTAGAAGGACTCGTGAACGACGCAGTCATCCAAGAGTTCGTTGAGCAAGAGGCTGTAGCACAGTGGCAAGTCGAAGCAGCTCGAGCCAAGCTCGAGGCTTTCGAAGCAGAAATACCCAGATCGGAGTGACTCGGGACGAGTCATAGGTGAGTGTTGTGGGCCTGTTGGCCCTTGACCAAGTTTTGGGAGATCCTTGGTCAAGTTGACCTATTTTGGACTTCGACAACCTGTCGAAGGAGGAGCGCAAGACGAAGCAGAGATCACGGGATCTCGGCCCCTTTTTGGGTCCTTTTTGGGTTTTGGGATTATGTAACGGGCATGGGATGTCGGCCCATGGGTTTACCCATGCTTAGGCCTATTTTGTAATATATAAATAGATGACTAGGCGATGTAAGGATATAGAGAGAGGCATCTATGTGATGTTGTGCTAAGTGCAAGTATGGCTTGAAAATGCTTTGTGCATACTGTGAGAGACCTGCAGAGCTAAGTGTAGGAGGTTGTAACAGACTGTGAAAGGCTTTGTGCTATAACGCAAGGAAGGAGGATCTAGCGAGGTGCGCAAATCTCCTGTCCTGTGCAGAGTAAGGTTTCTGTGGCTCTTTGCATGTATCCGATTGAATAAGCTAATAAAGAATAAGAGTTGGTGGACGTAGCCCCAGGGTGGGGGTGAACCACGTATATGCTGTGTTGCTCTGCTTTGTGCGATGTGATCATGTGTTTATGTCTTTACTTACTAAGTACTTCGATATAGATAGATAGATCTGGTTATGCTTTGTGCTTATGATGAATCTGGATGCTAGATCTGACCTATGTGAACTTGCTTAGTGCTTGAATCTGCTAGATCTAATCTATTTCTTTATGCTAAGTGCTTAGATACATTAGATCTGGGTGAATGCTGCGATGCTTTGTTTTATCTGCGGAGTAGATATTGGTTAAATATTGATGAACTGACAGTGCTAAGTGCTCTATTAAGTAGTACAATCACAGATCTGTGTCCCAGCTAAGGTTGTAGACATCTGAGTCCTGCAACCACCCCTGCCTCTACCTTGGGTGAGACTTCATCTGCTTCGCAGGTGTTGCCGAAAGGGCCGGTAGTTAGGGTTTTGTTGATGTGCTGTTGTAGCGTTGAACCCTGGGTCTGCCCCTGTGCCAACAAGGGACGTCCTAGGCTTGTACCTAGGACATTGTGCCTTCATTTGCAAGACCTTGACACATATGATGGAGAGCAGTGGGTCATCCAATTACTCACCACCTTCAAACATCAACTCTCACATCCTTAGAACCTTGAACGATGGACATATGGGCTTTGTATCAACAAATTCAGTCATGATGGCAAATGTATGGGCTGGAAGCCCATAGGCTGGGCATAATACCCCAGAGCTTATTCCTCACAAGAATTAGGGACGTTGTAGTAGTAGACAGTCAGAGACATGGCAGAGGCGAGATGAAACTCCCTAGAGCTTCGACGCAACACTCAGATAATGGACGTTAGGCCTAATTTGATGATGACGTCATCTTCTAGGGTTCGATGGAGCTAGGGTTTGGAGGATTCCGGGGGCATTGATGATGGTTGGCATGATTTTGAGTGGGGAGAGACATTAATTGTGCCCACTTCACTCCAGATGGATTCCATGTGGCCTATGGAGCCCCCCTTCTTGCCTAAGGATGCTTAATGTCTCACACGTGTGGGCTATTTTGATTGTATTTTGCATTTATTGCACATTGTAGAGGTTAAATGAGGGGTCGACCCCACTTGGATTAAAATCTTGTTATGTTATGTGGAAAAATGAGGAGTGCTAGCCTCATATAAGAAGGCTAGCATTACCTCTTTATTTTCCCCATCATTCCGCACCATTGTGAGCCACTATTTTTGAAATTTTCGGCCCTTGTGGGTTACTAGTTCTTTCTCTGTCACGCACTATGCTTGGAATGGTCTCTTGTGGATGGATTTGCTGATTTTGGATGGATATTTTTGGAATTAACATTTGTACTCTTGTCTTCTTGGATAAAGTAAGTGATTTTCTACAATTTTATGATGTATTGTTGATGTAAATGGTGAAATTGCTATCTTGTTTCAAGGATTCTTGTTTGTCTAAACCCTAAGAGAGGAACATAAGTGCTTCTTCCTCTCACAAAGTTTTACTTGTCCAAAATTTGTAATTTTTTTCTTGCTAGGGTTAGAACCCTAAAGCCCTAAAGTGCTAGCACTTTATGATTTTAGACCTAGACAATTGATCTTTTCCCTAGTTGAAGCTACAAGATGAGAGGAAGGATTTATAGGGCCCAAATGTGCTTGCACCGTAGATGTCCTTCTCCTCAGATATAAATCCTAAGGCCCAAAAGTGCTTGCAGCTTAGGGTTTAGATCCAACCTCTTGGTTTCAAGTAGATCGACCTTCAAGCTTGGTTGCATTGGAAGACTCCATAACCCTAAAAGGCACTAATCTTAAAGCAACTCTTGTGGTGAATTGATTGATAAACTCTCTCTCTCAAAACTCTTAAGCATTTTACTAACTATACTAACTCCAACCCTAGAAAACTCACTATATTTCTTGTTGTTGTTATAAAAGTTTTCTACAACCATCTAAAACTACATTTAATTGTTGCATACACTCATCTAAAGGTGGCTTAACTCATTTAGAAATTACCTTTAACAATTGGATAATGTTCTATTGGTTGTATGCTCAATTTTCATGGTCAATTGTGGTATTTCTGAATACTTATTATTGTTATTGTTACAAATTACTTATTGTTGTTATAAGACAAGTTTACTGCTTCAATTTGCAACAACCATAGAAATCTAAAAGAGGTTATTTTTGCATATTTTATCTTGGAAGTTATTACATATATGCTGCAAAGTGTTCTTGTTCCAGGAAGGTACCTCAAACTATCTCACAACTTCTTCTTCCTTGACCTAGACCAACCATTCAGTGATCAAGATAGGGGATGGTAGGCTTGGCTACTAAACTTGCCATTTGATCCCTTGAGGTCGCCAGGGAAGCCTCCCTTGTGGTGGACCTCTTCTTCTCAAAGGTTTCTTCCTCTTCTTTGAGCTTACTTTTCATTGCTTCTTCTATTCCTTTTACTTCTTCTAGTTGAATCTTCAGGTTGATAATTATCTTCTTTGTTTCTTTAAGATCACAATCCTTCTTTTCATGTTTATGAAATTGATCCTTCTGCTTTATATTCTTTTTCCTAAGCTTGTCTATTTCTTCTAAGGCACTAACGAGTTATGCTTCAAGATCTTCTTCTTCTAAATCTAGTTTTTATTTCTGATTATCTTCATTTTCTTCATCAATAGGTTTTGTTTCCATGGTTATGGAGAGATTCTTCATTATAACCAATATCTTCCTTTTCATCATATGAACGCTTAACAACAAAATGTCCTATTCTACCACAATTAAAGCATTTGAAGGGTAGCTTACCTTTGTATTCTCCAGGTCCCCCTTTTAGCTTTATCACAAATTATGCTTCTTTCGTCTCTGATTCATAGCTGGAACAATCACCAGATCTCTGTTCATAAATGTTTTGTAGCTTGTCCCAAATCTATTTAGCCGATGTACACTGCATTACCTTGACAATCTCATAATCTGATAGGCCACTCAAGATGACATCTATTGCTTTTGCATTGTTTTTATTTGACTCCTTCCAAACTTCATCTATATAACCTGTTATGATTGATTCACAAATACCAGACCCAAGGGCCATCAAATATGTCTTCATTATTATACTCCATGATGCATAGTTTGTTCCATCAAACAAAGGAGATATGTTTGTAGGGAGATCTTCGTTACAATCCATATGTGCTAGAGATTTTCCTTCCAATGGTTAAACTATTTTTGAAGGAATCCACTCTGATACCAATTGTTGAACTTATGCTTATACTAAGAGGGGGTGGGGGGTGAATCAAAATAAGATAATTTTTACTTTATTTAATCATTCATTAACTTTAAAATAGTAAATGCATGTAAACTTGAATCATAGCACACAAAGTTTAACATGGAAACCCTTGTGGGAAAAAACCACAAAAAACTTATCTTTATAAATGTCTATAGGCACTAATCTACTGTTACAAATCTTGTAGGAACCAACCTACTAGAGACACCAATCTCCTTAGTTGAGTACCAACTCAACCAGATATTGTGTAGGTGCCAACCTACTAGAGAATCCAATCTCCTTAGTTGAGCACCAACTCAACAAGATATTGTATAGGCACCAACCTACTGGGTACACCAATCTCCTCAGCTAAGCATTAACTCAGTAAGACCTGTATAGGCACCAACCTAAGATATTCATACACATATTACTTCTAAATTCACCCGCATGCTTCATACTTCATATATTTCATAGCATCATCATACCCTTAACATTCATGCTCCAACGCCTCTCTTTGCTTCATACCCTAGACATATATTCAAACCCTAGTCAAATTTATCATTCATGCCCTAGAAAACCTCATAGCATCATTCCCAAAATGTAACTTTAGACTACAACATCACAACCTCAAAACAATCCACTTTGGAGTGTCATAGACGTTGGTCCTTCATAACACACCCTTAAAACTCAAAGAAAACTCCTCTTGCACACCTTTAGACCCCCAAAATACCCTCCCGCTTCTCTTGCACACCCCAGATCTCTTATGCACACCTCAAACTTGATATTCTTGCTTGGATTCTCTTCAAATGCGCACATTTATACTATATTTATAGTGTTTTTTTGTTGACTTTTAGGGCCGACCTAAACTCTCTAGCTCGGTTCTCTGAAAGAAAAATTCATATCTCCTCATTCCTAAGGATTTAGAGGGAGTGCCATAAACCATTGGAAAGGAATCACAATAAGATTTCCAACCATATAACCTATGCTCTCATTTGAGCTAGATATTTAGAGTAAAAATTCCTTCAAAGATAGGGTATCCAAACTGAGCATCAAAAATCCAAAAACAATATTTCCAACAATCTCCATCTTGCAATATTTGTCCTGGACATCTGTAGTTTCCCCCTGTCTTTGAAATCATTGAAAACAATATTTCCAATAGGTTCTATGGTCAATAAACAATTGAACAATCATATCTTCAATTAAATGTAAATTTTCACCTCTTTGTTGCTAATGCAAGTTGAGTAGTATTCTCTCATCCTAGTCCTATATTTGGATACATCATATAATTGGCAATGGGCATGGCTAATGGAAACAACAATGTTGTAAATTAAAGTGGCCAATGAAATAGATGGCTCTGTAGTGTTCCCATGATCAATAATTAAGTTTTTGAGTTCATCTAAAAATTGATTAATTTTTCTCTATGGCTCTTGCAAGCAGTTAGGTTTTGGATAAGGGTTTTGCTCCATAGTGGTAGGATAAATGCTATATTTAAATGATAACAAAAGATTTTTAAAAATTAAGTAATTTTCTCTAATTTTAAAAATATATAAATAAGATTTCAAATAAACTTTATTTGGAAATGAGATTTTCTCTATAAAAAATGTAGAGTGTCAATGATGCCAATATCACCCCTACTTGTCCTAGCTGAGATCGGGTTGAATTAACAATAAGCGACTTAGGGAGAAGGAATAAAAAGAGGGTGCCATGGGTTGAAGGAAAAATGGAGAATGCATGGTTCTATTTATTTTTACATAGAGGAAAGCACATGATTTTCTTTGAGGAAAAATGGAGAATGCATGATTTTATTTATTTTTACACAGAGGAAAGAACATGAATTTTTAAAGCATGCATGCTTTAGAAACACATACACATTTTTAACGTATGTATATTCTTTTTATTAAATTAAAATGACATGGGAATTTTGGTTGTGTGTGTTAATTGCTTACAAGGAGATTTGAAAAACTATGAAGCTATTTAAATAACGTAGAGTGTCAATGATGCCAATATCACCCCTACTTGTCCTAGCTGAGATCGGGTTGAATTAACAATAAGCGACTTAGGGAGAAGGAATAAGAAGAGGGTGCCATGGGTCGGAGGAAAAATGGAGAATGCATGGTTCTATTTATTTTTACATAGAGGAAAGCACATGATTTTTTTTTTTTTTGAGGAAAAATGGAGAATGCATGATTCATGATTCTATTTATTTCTACACAGAGGAAAGAACGTGAATTTTTAAAGCATGCATGCTTTAGAAACACATACACATTTTTAATGTATGTATATTCTTTTTATTAAATTAAAATGACATAGGAATCTTGGTTCTGTGTGTCAATTGCTTACAAGGAGATTTGAAAAACTATGAAGCTATTTAAATAACATTACATGTGCATTCCTCAAATATGACAGACAAGTTCCTGAAAATAATAATAAATGTACATTCTCATTATAATGAAAAGGGGAAGTAACTTCATACATCGATCTATATCAATATTTTTTAATTGATATATAACAAATGAAATTGTAGTACTTGTAATAACTTAATATTTTTTAATTGATATATTAGATTTTAGATTAATTTAATAATAATAATAATAATGTAATTTTAATTAAAAAAAACTAACATAATTTAATGAGCTTATGGAGAGAATATTAAAGGGTCTTTAATATTTCATTCATATAAATGTTTAGAATTGAATATTGATATTAATTTGATTTAGTAATAAATGATATTTATGATATAGAAATTTAAATTTAATATTACAAGGAAAATTAACATTTAATTCAATAAACTTATAAAGTGAATATCATAGAGTAAATATTAAAAAATTATATATATTAATAAAATAGTTAATTATTATATTATTCATGTTTTTTTTTTTTCTAGTAAATGCAGTCTATATAAACAGAGCAACGCATCAATATTCCATCTCTTCTTTCAATGTCCCTACACCTCAACTGTATAGATAGAACTTAAAATATCTTTGGGATCACACTGTAATTGGGAAGGAGACAACATCGAAAACAATTTAAATCTCGGATAAAAAATCCAAACATGACTTCTTTTAGATCCCTTCCATTGATTGCTGCATGGGGCATTTGGCTAGCCAAAAAATCTTCGCTTTTTGAAAATGGAAATCCCTCTCCCGCTCACAGTGCAATTTCCAGCCTGGTAATCTTTACAATTTATCCCCAACAAAAGGACCATTCTCCAAGGAACATCTCTGAGATTCATATCCACAAGGACATTCCTTGGGATTTCTTTGATGATACAACCCAAGGAAATCCTTCTATAGGAAGGGTTGAGGGAATCATATTCCTTGCAGAGGATCACTCCATCTCTTTTACAACAAATTTGGGCCCATCAACCAATAACTATAGTGAATTCATGGCTCTAAAACTCCTCCTCTTTCTGGAAAAGGAAAAAAATATCTCTCAGATCAATGTATATGGGGATTCAAAGCTTATCATTAGCTGCATGGATGAGACAACATCTTTGCATAATTACACTCTACAACCAGTTTATAAGGATATACAAAGGTTCATCTCATATTTCACTCATATTTCTTCCTCTCATGTGTACAAGAGTCAGAACAAGGAAGCATATTGTCTCTCTAAAGTTGGTTTGGAATTGGCTAGAGGCATATGGAAGGTCATTGAAAAGGTTAGAGATGGATCTTTTGAATATCTTCACGTCCCTTGGTGACAAACATGACAAATAATATTTATGATGATTTTTTGGACAAAGCTGGATGTATTCTTGACTATTGGACAATATGTTTTTGGATGTACACTATTAGACTTTTGTACATGATTATGGTAAAAAAGAGGACATGGATGAATACTCACAACAAGAATATTTTAGACATCAGAGAGACAAGAGACATCACAAAAAAGAGACATTTTTCATGCAACAGTAAGTTGGCCACTTGAGCCACTTATGAGCATTTTTTCGACTGAATGCCATCAACATCTATCTATGTAATTTTGTTACCTCAATAAAATTACTTGTTTTTTTCCCAAGGAAAAAAATATTCATGTTTTTGTTATGTTTAAATAATGTTTAAATTTAATACTAAACAAAATTAAACAACCTTTGTGAATACAATTTAAGACAATTGTGTTGAGGAAAATATATAATTTATCTTACTCAAGCATTTTCGAATCCTGCCTGGCTAAGGAAAGATAGTCGAGAATATCACCCTATGT
Source organism: Picea sitchensis (assembly GCA_010110895.2). Lineage (NCBI taxonomy): Eukaryota > Viridiplantae > Streptophyta > Pinopsida > Pinales > Pinaceae > Picea > Picea sitchensis. Next base: position 7,088 of record SNQJ01S0044009.1, on the reverse strand, counting down.
TTTATAACCTCAAAAAATATTTCCCAATCCACAAGTATTAATTACCAGGGCTTAGGCTGATTTTTAAATGAAAATATTGTTGCAAAATATGAAATTTTTATATAATTTTATGAAAATATACAAATTACAGAAAATAAATGTGGAGATCAAAAGCAAAAGTAACCAAGTCACAGATTCACACAAATGAGATAGAATAAAAATCACTTTATTTCATTCCAAGAAATCATAGTATCTTTCTCTTTACAAAATCCCTGTGAGGGCATGGACCAAATTCAAATTTAGATATCCACGATGAAAACCATACAAAAGGACTCTGAAAATAAGTAAAAATTGAACTTTAAAATCTGAATCAACTTACCACAAATTACTGCCAACTTGACTCTGCACAATATCCTTTATCAGCTATGAAATTTAATCCATAAACAGACAAGTATACATAGACTATCAAAGACAAATCAACACCTCTGAAACAAGCATCTGAATGATATGGTTCAACTTTGAACCTTGTTGTCTACAATAGGACCCTGCTGTCAAAAAGAGAATTAGGTCTTTAATGAACTGAAGAATGAATGAAAAATGAACTATCGCATGAAAACAAATGAGCAAACCTTAGTATTTCTTTCTCCTTCTATTCTCCCCTTGTTCTTCCTTCTCATTTGGATTTTATGCATTCCAAATCAGTTGAAGTAGTTCAACTACCTCATTTAGTTAAGTTAATTAACTTAACTAATTTTAGTTCAAGGAAAGTAATAATAATAATAATTAAGGGTCTTTATTAAATAATAACTAAGTAGGTCGGACCCCTTGTGACTCCGTTTTATTCTTTATAAAAATAAACACAATTAGATAATCATTTAAACTCATGCCTCCTTGTAGCTCCAATAAATATTTCCAAAATTTAAATATCAGAAATAATTCAAATTATATGCAAAATATGTAAATAATCACATTATCCAAAAAATGGTTTGCTGTCCAAAACTTTCTGCAGTCCATTGTCTTCAACAAATCAACCATAAACACATAAATTAAAATCCATATTTGCCACTTTGAGAGGCAATTCTTCTTCTGTCACTCACTGCTGTCCCCTTTGAACTTCCCAAAATTAGCCTTAGGTTGATTCTAACCTTGAGACTTAATCTCATTAATAACATGGGAACAATCGTCCCTCAGGTGCATATGAGAGGACACTGATTTTGCTGAGTCATTTGAAGGAGATGAGGGGGAAGCAACAGCTTTACCTTTGTCTTGCACATGGGGGGCATCAATTTTAAGCCGTTTGCTAGCATGAGAGGACTGAACAAGTGAGTGTACAGGGGAAATTTGAGCATTTGGATTTACAGGTGAAGGAGGAGGAGGCAATGAAAATTTGGGCTAGCCACGATGGTTGGAGATTTCCAGATGGACAATCTCTTGCCATCCATCATTTTTAGGAAGTTTTGGTTGCATAGATACATGAGGAGGCACAATAATACCAAGGATATTTTGAGGCTAGAAGAGAGGCCTCTCTAGTCTAGGCTGAACTATCCCTTGCTCAATCCAATTGAAGAACCTAACTTGAAAAAGCTGGTTCAACTCCCGAGGATCAACATCAAAATGAATTGAGAATCTAGGCCTTCTAGCCTCTCTGTTCCAGTTACCTCTTCCCCTATTGTTTATGCCATGAATGCCTCTGCTAAAGAAACTCATCCTGTATGTAACAATTCATTAGCAACTAGCCCTTAACAGACCATACATGACATTCTCTTTATATGAAACAAAGTTTGGCTCGGAAATTGACATAAGACCCATGCAATCCAATCCATAATAAATTATTTAATAATTGCTAAGTGAGCAGGGGGTGAAATAGGGTTTATGGGATGTTTGGAGGGATTGTAATGAGTGAAAAAGTGGTAGCATGACATGGAGTAAGAACACGAGTACTGCTTAACAATTCATTATATAACTAACTATGCAATCAACACCAAAATATATTAGCTGCCACCTATTTCTATGTCATATATTTACCACTTCCATACAAAGTTTTTAATTTATTTTATAGAACAGGGCGTGTAAAAATGAAAATGGGATCGTGAGGGGGGTATAATGACCGAAAAAGTGATAGTATGAGAGGGAATAATACAGATATTGTTCATAAAAAATAAATTAAATCAAACAACAACCATAACTCTGTTCAGACCGACAATCCAATAAGCATCCACTTTAAAACCAAAATCATTTAACTGCCCCTTATCTACAGACATAATGCTTGGTGACTTTAATAAAAAGAAAATTCAATTGTCCAGAATTCTTCAATTATATCAATCTTTGCATATGATACAATAGCTATGCAACACCATATTAACATCATTGCAAATTTCACCTTGACATCATAACCATTTGAGCCACAATCCTTTATGTTCCAATGCTAAACCTTTTCCGTTTTCAAACAAAATATAATATGCACAGTGATCCCGAACATCGATATCCAAAATTCATTCCTTGAAATCAAATAATAATAGACCCAGTATTAACCACCAACAATCGACTTTCCATCACTGTTTGACATAATTCACTGTCATCAAAACTCATAATCGGGCCCCGATTCGATCACACACACGTGTTCATTCATATAATCAACACAAATCTCGATTCGATAATAGCATTTAACCAATATCATGCAACTCTGAGCCTTAGTTTTTGAAAATCGAACATGTACAGACTTCCTTTAAAATAATTACCCAACAATTACAGAACCAAATAATGTCCGAGGAAGAACAAAACGACATCGTGTGCTAGGAGAACATAACCAAGCACACACAAGTGATTTTTTAAACTTTGATGGGATCATGATCATGCTAGGGTTTAACAGAACAATGGAGGGAATAATAATAAATGAACAAATGAAATTCCTCGGGGATGCAGATAACCCATGGCCCCTTTTTTTTCAAACAAATTTATCACAGAGAGGTAATAACATAGGCTCGATCAAGAGATGATCTTCGAAGCCATAGATATCTCGTGCTTCTTTTAAAATTTTTATTGCAGAGAGGTAATAAGAGTTTGCTTAATCAGGGAAGAATCTTTGAAAACACAGAGGGCCCATGCTATTTCTTTTCAAAACAAGTTACAACATAAAAACAACCACAAGTAATCAAGAATAGTGTTGGAAGAACAGAGAGCTTATTCCCTTTTAAAATCACCATAGCAGTTTAACCTATAACTCAAAATATTGGCAGTGAGGGTAACTAATCATAATAGTCAGCCACCTCCAATGGATAACAAGAGAGGCAAATTCTTATAAACACCGTGGAAAGAATGCTTGAGCACAACTCGTGACCACCCAATACATATACAGGCTTCCATTCAAAGTTCTAGGCGATACAAAAATTTGACTGTGCAACACTTTTGGCAATAGTGACAGTGAAATAAATGCCATAACAAACGATAGCTCGAGGCTTGACCAAACAAAGCAAGAACAGTGCAACTCTCAACAATTGCATTACAACCTGGAGAAATGAATCATAACAACGACCGAGACAAAAAGGAGTGACAACGACTTCATACCAAGACTGTTGTAAATCCCACGCACCAAACTCAGAGCTTATTAGAACATTGTTATAATTTTCCATAGAGAACCAGAGTAAAACCCCAAGATGACCGACATGTTTTACACCAAAAAAACCAATGCACATGTTATCCACGCAATAAAATTCATTCTTTTTCTTTAAAATGCCAACAGTCCAGATTATTCACAGAAGAAACCATATGCACAACACTGATACACAGTCAAAACTTAAGAAAAACACAGACCTCATGCAACCCTGAGCCAAATATCAATTCATAATACATAGGGACGATGGAAAGTAAAGGAGCCATACCTAGAAAAATCGCTTTGAGGGATGAGTTGGACTGTGTTTTTCCTTTCAAAACCAGAAATCGTGGAGCTTCCACAACCACCAGAGCCAAAAAAAAACCAAATGCAACTATGGCTAGGGTAACGAGGTCGAGGTTTGTTTGAGTGACATGCAGTGAATGCATGTCGCTTCCTCCCCCATCCCTATTTAATTGAACATACGAGCCAACCCATACGAAAACATCAACCATTAATTCAAACACATATTCATTTCTATAACCAATGCTAATCCATTGCATAGTGCACCACCCCGAATCATATCAAAACTTTAACAATAACCATATGTATAATGTTACCATATGTGCCTCATAAATAATCCTTTAATCAAGCGCATAATTCTAGTAGCGAGGTCCATCAACCTTTCATTTTTTTAATCACATATAACCTTAAGGCTTGTCCATAGTTTCTTCCTCCTTTTGTTTTAAGCTCCCATAAAATTATATATATAAAATAATCAATCAATGTTTAATGTATAAACATAACACATGTAACAATAATCCTTTTATCCATAATGCTGTGATAAGTTGTAAGTGACCATCAAAACCATTTAGCAATGACACATTCAAACAACCATCTTATGTCACCGCGACAAATAAAACCATGACTTGCATCATCAACTGCAGAAGACTATGTATGCATCATTATAACAACAACAAACATATACGCGTAACACATCCATCATAGCGCCACTAGTCTACAAAAGGGTCCCACCTACTAGTTAATTATTATTACTATAAATAAATAATAGAGCTTAGCAATCATTTGTGAGCAATATTCATCGTTGCGATTTTAAGCTTCAATAAACTGGTGACTCCACAGGGAAATCAGTTTCCAACAGATTAAGAACTCAGATTGTCTGGTTTCGCAAACCAGGTGAACATTAGAAAATAGACATCAGAATGATTATGCAACAGGGGGAAGTGAGTGGTTTAAGGGAAAAAATGATTCGGGATTTTGGGAAGAACTCATGGAAAGTGTTAAGTATGAGGGGTTTTATCCATGTATGCATAATCATCCGATTAATCATAGTGAAAGCATTCTTGGCTTCAAGGAGAATTTTTTTTCTGGTGTGCTCCTTTGAATCTTGGAGCAGATGGAAGAAAAGGAAAGGAAAATAGGGAATAAAACCAATTATCTTATCTAACAACAGTTGAAGCAGATAAAAATTTCAATGATGTCTTCAAGGGAGAACATCATGACATCTGTGTAACCTGATTGTTATTGATTAACAATACTTGCAGAATAGCGTCGCTGTGGAAAAACTGATCCAACATTTTATTTCTGAAAACAAAAGAAGCCAATAAAAGAAATAAACAATAGAAATGAAACAACATGCAGAAATAACAATAAAGTAAAATCAAAGCAAATAAACAAAACTATAATACATAAAACATTCCATACAACATTTAAACTTTCAAGTTGGTTCCACATAGTGTTTTAAGTGGGAACTGTTGGTGCTATAGGAAAACAATAGCTCTTCCAAGTCCTTTAGGATATAGGAATTTGCGCCCAGGACGAAAGCGATCTTAAAAGGACCCAGCCATAACTTTTGGAACATTGAATGCCTTCCTCTATCAGCATAAGCTGAATCCCACAACAATACCTTCTCATTAACCTTAAATTTGACAGCTTTGGCACTTTTATTGAAATATCTTTTAACAATTTGCTGTCTTCTCTTTATGTTATCCAAGGTAAACGTCCTTTGTTCCTCTAAAGCCAAGAGTGCATTCATTATTTGAGAGATATTGGAAGAATTTAATTATTCAACCTCTAGCATCAGCCTTAGAGAAGAAAGTTCCAACTTGGTAGGCAGAATGGAT
>SNQJ01S0044008.1:84805-134866 GCA_010110895.2 Picea sitchensis | reverse complement strand
CTATCAATGATAAGTTCATGTAACATTAGACACAAACTAGAAAGAAACAGGCCAAGCGTGTCATATTAATGAGAATAACGACAATAGTACTTACAATCGTAGATGCGAATGCGACAGCTTCGTCAAGTCCCCTTCGTCTAACCCTTGCTCGAAAGGTCCACAACCTGGATAACATCAGCTTCACTGATCACTCTACTTTGGCTGACTGTGTGTTTCTTATGAGATCATAGGTTTCATGCTAGCAATTCTTCCCCTTTCACCATCATAGAGCTTGCTTATATAGGTTAAGAGGAGCTTAACCTCTTGAGTTATCTTTAGAACAAGTTGGGGAACTTCCTCCTTAGATCAGGGATCCTCTGATGGAACCAAGAATTCGAATGCAACTGCCTTCTAATCTTGAAAGATCCTCCCCTTATTCTCCTCAACGGGCCAACTACTGCCCCAGATTAGGCAGTGCTCCCTCAAAAAGGGCATCAGAGCACTGTAGCGCTCCCTAAGAAGCTTGAGGGGAGCACCAGCGCCCTAAAGGTGGATACCACTCCTTGAAATGGGCAGGAGAGCGTTATAACTCTCCTTGAAGCCTTATAGGGGAGCGCTAGCGCTCCCTAGACTTATATAGGAGAGCGCTCACCCTCAGAACCTTTGATTAAGAGATCTTCTCAGGTGTCAAGAGTTCCTTGACTTCAGTTAACCAATTCTCCTTCTCCAAACCAAGTGTATGAGATGTTTTAAGTGCCTCCTTAGTGTTGTCGTCATGGAAGTATGCTTGAAAAACGTTTGTGACACTTATGAACAACTTGCGACACTTGCGAAAGTTGTAAGGAAGATGCGACACTTACGACAATTGAGAGGAACATGCGACACTTATCCAGTTGAGTAATTTTGATGTGTAACATGTATCTCATCCCTCTTGAATGGTTTCCCAACTCTCTGACAAACATCACACTTATGAAAGTATTCCTTTGAATCCTTGTGAATTGTTAGCCACCATAATATTGCATGCAATACCTTCTACGCGGTAGCTTTCCCTGCATAATGTCCTTCAACAATTCCTTCATGTGCCTCTGGTAAAATGATAGGCTTTTCATGCTCCATCACACATCTTCTCAAAATGTTATATTCTCCAAGCTTGTATAAATGACCTGTAATCAATTGGTAGTCTGCATCTTTGACCACTGGATTTTTCTTTTGCCCAGTAGTAAATTCTCTTGGTGCAAACCCTATACTCAAAAAGTCCATAATGTCAGAAAATACTCATCATCTATCTGTACTGAAAATAATTGTGCATCTGGAAAGTTGTCTTCCAAGTTACTGGGTTCTTCTCCATTAGTTATCATGGATAAGTGATCCCATCCTACATTCAATATTCCAGGATTCACCACAAGTTCAAAGTCAAACTCTTGGAAAATTTTTATCCATCTGCATATCCTTCCCCCCAACATTGGTTTATTGACTAAGTATCTGAGAGAAGAATGATCTGTAAACATCTTGAAATGTTTCCCTAGCAAATAATGCCTGAATTTATGCAAATAATGCACCATAGCTAATCCTTCCCTTTCTGTAGTGTTATAGTTCTGTTATGAATATGATAAGTTTCTACCTGAAAATGAAATTGGGTGATCTATATCACTTTATCTTGGTTGTGTAAATACTACTCCTAATGCTATTGCAGATGCATCCACATGCACATGAAATTCTTTTTCCCAGTCTGGAGACACTAAAATCAGTGCAGTAACCATCTTCTCCTTCAAAATATCCAAACTCTATAGGCATTCTTCATTCCACTGATACTAAATTTGTGTTAAGTTAAGAAAACATCACGTGGAAGATTCTATCTATTTGTTCTCTTTTTCTCTTGTTTTGATCATCTAATGGTTTTACTAAAGTGGATTGTTCTTCTCGTACTATGACCACTTTATGAAGAGATCTTCACATGTATTTTCATATGGGAGCCTGTGTTGATCCATCGGAGTGGAGAGGAACTCCTTTATATCTATTTCCCATTCCTTATACTTAATTAGCTTGACACTTAAGCATTGCATGAATGAAAGAGATTTAATCGAGGGTTCCATTAAATTCTTCACTTGATCCAGAATCATGCTTGAAACCTGCAAAATATCCGCTTCCCATGCAAGGTCTTTTTCGTCATGTTGTTTAACTATGTCCTGCAAATCAGAGAAATCCTCTGGTGGACCAAACTATGGTAGGTCAATTTTCTTTATTTCTCGATTTATTTTCTCCCAAATTTTCTCACACTCTCCCCATATTTCCTACATTTTTCGCTGAGGTTCTTGGACCATGCTTACCCATTGTTCAACTGCCTTCTTTATTCGGGCGATGATGCTATCCATCAACACTCGAATGCCATGCTCTTCTGCATCTCAACCCTTCAACATGTCAATGATGCTGTCTATCCGTTATAATGCTTGATGTTCCTTTTCATACCATCATTGCGTGTATTTAAAGGTTTCCAACCCCATGAGGGTCTCTTATTGGAAATCGACTATGCGAGTGGTAAAGAGATCTCTTTCACTAGTGAATTGTGCATACATTTACTAGAAATATCTCTTCAAGAGTACCACTGCCTGTGTCAAATTCTGGTAATATTCCACTTGATTACTTACCAAACGATAATTTCAGAGTCTCCAAAAAATTTCAATTTGATGTTTAAGTCGATAGATTTCTTTAGTCCTTGGACTAGAGCATCGTATTCAACAGTGTTATTAGTGCATTCAAATTCTAATCTACAAGATAAAAAGTTTCATTTCCCCTTTGGTTCAATGAGGATGCATCCTTCTCCTGACTCTTCTTGTGATTTAGAACCATCAAAGTACAATGTCCAAATTTGTGGGGGGAAATTACTAACTTCTTCATGTCTAGCTATTTTTTCACTTTCAACCTCCTTGTCTACTATTCCTGTCTGAGAATCCTGACATATGATTCTTTCCTCTGTGGCCAATAGTAAGTCTATTTGAAAAAAAACATTTCATATTTTTGAGTGGGAGGGATGTCAGAAACATGAGGGGTGAAATTATTGAAGTCAAAATCACATGAGTAGTTTCCTAAAATAGGGAACTCTGTTGATGAGGGTTCATTTGGGGTCTCTAAATCAATGACGGTATGTTTGAGATATCTTTCTCTATCAATATTGATCATGTTTGTATGTCCTTTTAATTACAACCAAAGGTTATCCCAGTCAGTACTAAAGTGTCCGTTTAATTTCTCAGACCAGTCTTGGCTAAGTAGTAGTCCATAGGCCTCCGGGATGTCTATTACGATTATGTCAATTACTTGAACAAATTTGGGGTGTGTAGCAATTATGATCATGACATATTTCAGTTCCCCAATGACCTTACCTAAGTCCTATGTATATTTATAATGTGTTTATCACTTTTGAGTGGGGTTGCGTTCAATTTCTTGCAAATTGATAATGGCATGACATTTGAAGATGCCCATGAATCGACTAGGAAATTATGTAGGTTTTTGTTGAAAACTTCAAATGTCAAGAGGAAAGGAGGAACAAAAGGCCTTCATCTTTTTTCTAAAGAACAAACATTCACACTTGGCTTATTCGTTAAATCTGTGGGAGATGGGACTTTACTTTGATCAATGCTTGTCATAGCGGTATCTATTGATTTCAAGGTCTGTAACATAAAATCCTTTTGTCGAGGGATCTTACATATGTCCATGAAATACAAATTAGCCTTCATCTTCTTCAAGTCTTCTACCACATTGTGTTCTAGTTTAGGAGTTTCCCGGGTGTGTATGTTTGCGGGGTTCCTTTGGGGAGAAAATAACAGTTTGGGGTGATCGATCGCTAGTTTCCCTCTAGATAACTGAGTAATGGAAGGATAAATTTGGAAAGGTTGACTTCTACCTTGCATCTGTACAACTAGAACTTCAGCGAGATGTCCCTACACTTCAACAATGTCATTGAAAGGCATAAGGTGGTTGGAATCCCATAACAACATGGCTATCTCTTCCGGTGTCTCTTGACTTTCTTGGTCGATGGCATTTATTGCCAAACTACTGGGTTGTTCGGTTAGAGAGCATTCATCTAGGAATCGATCAACCATTAGATTCGTAGAATGAAACCATTGAGGTTAGTCCCTTTCTGAATGGTTTTCTTGGTGATATGTGCAGAAAGAGTCAGATGCTACGTTCCCTAAGTCGACGTTTAGGTTAACTGGGGGAGGTTCTATAGCTTTGAAGGGTGGATTTATTTAAAAAAAAGGTTTATAAGGTCTTTGATTTTGGTTTCCCTCCCCAACACTCCTTTTCATATCTACGATCTCGTTGGAGATATTTTTGATCATCCACTGTAGGTTTTCCAAATCCCCTCCCTCTTTATCAGGACCTTGTTCTGTTTGTTTTCCCGAGGGTCTTGTTAACAAAACTCCTCTCTTAGGTAGAGGTTGGGTTTACTTCTTTATTAGTGAGATATGACCTTCTTTGCATCCTTTCATTTGGAATTCAATTGTTTAAGCTTCTTCAATTTTTTTAGCTAAAGTATGTTTGGAAGCCCTTTTTACGAACATGGAAATAGAGGTTTGGAGAGAATTAGCATATACTTCAATCTACAACTCCTGAGTAGGTTTATCCTCGGGTTGGAATTTGTTCAAAATGGTGGTAAAAATTTGGTTGAAATCTTTAACCTTTTATTTTGGACTCATAGTGGTGGTGAAAAGTTCAGCCATTAAAGCTCTTGTGGTAGTTTCTTCAGAAAATTTGTCCAAAAAATCCTTTTGAAACTTTGTCCAACTAGTTATAGAACCAACTGGAAGGTTAAAATACAAAGTCGAGGCTAAATTTTCAAAGGTGTAAGGAAAAAGTATACACACTACATCTTCGTGTTGTACAGTCATCAACCTTATATCCAACATGAACTTCTTAATATGGTCCTCAGGTAATCCAGATGTTTTTGGGTCAAATTTAGGAAGTAATTTTTCTGGATGTCTGGGTAGGTTATACACCTATCTTGGGATCTCCAGAGCATCTCTGGCCAACCATGGTTGATTGTCTTGAGGTTTATTTTCTCCTTCTCCATTTTTATCATTATTATCCTCCATGTCTTCTGATTCGAAGCCCGAGCGATTTGAGTTAGACCCTTCTTATTTAGATTCAAAATCGTTAAGTTCAGAGTAGTTACCAACTGGTGTTTCAGGTATCAGATTAAGGGGTTGTTTGATCTCCATGAGGTAAAAATATTTCAGGTATTCTATCATGTGAACAAATACCTGGTCAGGGGTGTCGACAAATGGTCTGCTTATTTGTTTTCTTTGAGGAAGTAAAGGAGCTAAAGGTAATTCTTTGATCTGTCGAGCGTAAGATCTAGTGATTCTCCTAAACTTATTTAACTCTTCATGGGGAAGATTGTAAGGTATTTCAGGGTACAAGTGTTCTTCCTCTTTGTGTTGAGGTGATTTACTCATATCGAGAGTACTCTTTGTATGTGGGTTGTCTTGAGAGTGACTAGCCATGCACGTGGGTTGTTTTGAATCTATAGGCTATGTGAAATATATTATCAGAAATATTATTAGCCATTCATTCGTTGGCCCTCCTTCTAGAGCCAATTTTGTTGAGGGGTCCGATATCCATTTAATTCAACAACAGGAACCAAACCCGCTTAAGAGGCCCAATTAGACTCGTAAGCATTTGATGAGTGGTAAGGTAACAGGTTCTCCAGATTCATGATTTGGCTGGAATTATTGATGGGCTTTAATTATGATTAACAGATATGTATTTTCTGTGAGGTCTTTCCTCAGGCTACACAATTCTCTTTTTGGTTATTTTTCTTAATATTTATAACAAAATAAAGATAGAGATTAATATAAATGGTAGAGGGAAGTGAAATTGTGTGTTGGGGGGAAGGTTGGGTTTTAGGATAACCTTTATACCTTAGCATGCAGACGAAGAAGATCTAAACTGCTTGAAACAAGCATTAATACCATTTTGGTTAGTGGACATTCAACATTGTCTGAGATAACAATTACAGAAAATAAAAACATACAAGTGACAGGAAGCTAGCGCAAGAAAAGTAATTTTCAATGCTCTATTATCAATCGCAGGTTAACACAATCGATTTTTATTCATCAGCTAAAATAAAAGAACTGTTACATCATTATAAGATAACTTTGAATAGCAGATAGAACAAATCTTACTCAATACAACAACAAAATATTGAATCCAAAGACAAAGATAGCTCCCCTTAGTCCAATCACATTCACGCCTTAGATGATAGAAGTGTCTTTGGTTCTAAACAAAACTCCTTAATTGAAATAACTTGCACATAAATAGTTCTCTTACAAAATTCCACAAAAAGTCTTTCTCTCCAAAAACCATTGACCCTTTGGCCAAGGTTGATGCCCTTATTTGTAACAAAAAATAACTAAACTAAAAATAGCTACCAAAGTTGTTTTGAGTTAAGAAAATGCCACGTGGCAGATTCTATCTATCTATTCTCTTTTGCTCTTCTTTTGATCATCTAGTGTTTTTACTGAAGTGGATTGTTCTTCTCGTACTTTGATCACTTGATGAATAAATCTTCACATGTATTTTTATATGGGAATCTGTGCTAATCCATCGGAGCGGAGAGGACCTCCTTTATCTCTATTTCCTGTTACTTATGTTAGCACCAGAAGTCACCTTTGGATTGCAGCAGAGGTAAGCCTGATACTCGTCAGTTTTATATGTCACGCTATGAATTGGGGTGGTCGAATGGGCATAGACCCAAGAGAATATCATTTTAACTCAGAATCCCAGACCAGGAAAAACATAAGCAAGTGAGGTCTTGATCTAAATTCCATCAGTGAACTGAGTTTAAAATGAGTAGAGGGAAGACTTGTTGAGAATGATGAACGAGATTGCTATGGGAATCCGTCCTTCCAGAAGCTTGGAGAAGAAAAACAAGACACTAAAATATGTCTAACTGACATAGCTACAACAACATAGTGATAGCTTGAATGGATCTTCCAATTCCAAGCATCGCAATGCTGCTGTAACAACTTGACTGGATCTTCCAATTACAAGCTATTCAGTGTGAGAGGGAAAGGTAACACAAGAAACTGATTAAAACTGGTGAAAATATTGCAGTGATCAACCATACATCATCCTACAACATCACCACCCTCGAATGGATCCTCCAATTCCGAATGTCTTAATACAAGGTTTACAGAGAAATGGAAAGAAACTGACTTTCATTAAACATGAAGTCTCAAATGCTCATACATAACTAGGGAAACCAATACTTCATCAAAAATTTACAATCCAGGAGCCTAGCTCAACCATCGACGACACTAACAAAAATGGAAAAACTACCCCTAAATACTTAGAGCTAGCTTCGCTGCTGAAGGCACGATCACGACATGAGTTTAATGCTTTGCATTGATGAGCTTCTCTATCAGGCTGCGCATGAAGATAATGGTCAGACTGCCCATGCAGTCGGCTGTCAGACGCAATCTCTATAAGGATGGACATACAATATTCCTCTGAGATTGTCCCTTTCCAGCCTTCTATTTATGGAAGGAGACGACGCTCAACCACCATCAACCACCTCAATAACTGCTTTCTAGGGATCAGGTAAGGCTCGATCAACTCTGCTCTTGGAAAATGTGCTGGCCTTTCCTTGGCCACTGTTGCTTCGTTGGACTACTACGAGGGGGCCTGACCTATGAACGTGGACGAGGATCTGACAGGGAGGCCGATGGCACCAAAAATGTGAAGGTGAGATGAGGGGTGCTGAGGTGGAAGCACAAGGTGATGGAGACAAGGGGGCTGTGACACCAGACGAGAAGTGCCACGAAAAAATGGATAGGAAACATGTGGAAGTGGTATGGAACATGGGGGTGCAAGTGTCGAGAGATAAGAGGGACAAAGGAAAAGGGGACATGACACTTGGGAGAGTAGAGGACATGTGTGGGGTGGTGAAAGGTAGGAGGGAAGCGAGAGATGTGACAGGGGAATAAGAGAGGAAGAGTGGGGGACACTTGTCACTAGGAGGCAAAGGCGATAAGTAGAGGAGGAAGCAGTAAGGGGTTTTAGGGGGGCCCACAAAAAACTGCCCATATCGGACCCCCCCCTCCATTAAAGGCAGAATGACAAGGGGGGTCCAGAATGAGACCTCAACCATCAATCTGGGTGCTTAAATCTCGGTCGTTGAAACTTGCGCGCCCTCATATCGGACCCCCCCACCCATGAAAGGCATAACGACGGGGGGGTCCGAAATTGGACCCTGTCCGTAGATCTGGGTGCATAGATCCCGATCACCCAGATCCACGCACTTCTTAAACCATATACGCTAGATCACTAAGACCTAGGAAAATTGGGTTTTTGACCCATTTCTTGCCCTCTTTTTGCCAAAGGGGGTCGCTTCATAGGGAAAACAACCCCCTTCATGTTTATGTAATAACATTAGGCTCTATGGGGGATGGCACACTCCCTATGAGCTGCCAAGAACTCTGTTGCAGCTTCAGTGCCTTGCTGTTGGGCTATGGAGTCCCTTATTGAAATAAAAAAGAAACAGACAACCAATATTTACAATAACAGAAGATCCACTTAAGGCTAAAAAAAAACATTTCTTCAAGAAATTCCCATTCATAGGGCCATTAAAAACTTCTTCGCCTTCCACATCCTGCCCGATAAGTGTTATTTAAAAATATCTCAGAGATTTTGAAAGGCCCAATCCAGAGGGCTTCAAACTTGTCGTGCTTGCTCCTGTCCTGCCTGGGTGCATCCCACTTAAGCACTATATATCCCAGCTCAAATTCTTCTTTTTTGACCTTCATATCAAAGGCCTGCTTGATATTCTACCGATGATCATGGGCTGTGTCCATTACCTTATTTTTGGTCTACTGCACTTCCACCAGTTGATGAATTCTTCTGACCATATTGTCTGGGTATCCTTTATAATCCTGAAATAATTTTGCTACAGGCATAGCCAGCTGAGTGGGAAATATGACTTCTGTCCCATAAACAAGTTGGAAAGGGGATGTACCTAGGTATCTCTTGACTGTCACTCGATCAACCCATAGAGAGAATTTGAGCTTTGAATCCCATTCCTTCTTATTGTCTTCCAATAATATTTTAATGAGCTTGATCAAACTTTTATTGGAAGATTCTGCCAGTTCGATTCCTTGGGGATAATAAGGAGTGGAGTGAAGTAATGAAATCTCAAACTACTCACAAAACTTGGCCAGGGGCTCAGACTTGAAATATGCAGCATTATCAGTGACAATTTTGCTGGGATAGCCAAACCTTGCAAGTATATCCTCAAGGAAGCTGATGATTACCTTGTGGGAAGCACTCCTTGTGGGGATAACTTTTATCCACTTGGTAGAATAATTTGTTGTAGTTTGGATCCACCTATGCTGACCACTTGAAGGAGGATGAATCTCTTCGATGAATTCCAACCCCCATTGTTGAAAGGGTCCTGAAGCCACTATAGGCTTTAGTGGTAGGGATTTGAGGTGCTACTTTCCTGATAATTTTTTACATTTGATGCAGGCTCTGACCTCTCTGCATACATCAGTGAATAAATTGGGCAAGAAGTACCCAGCCCTGAGAATTTTGTAGGCTGTGGTCTTCCAAAAATGGTGTCCCCCACACAGGCTGCTATGGAAATCAAACATAACTCTTTGGGCTTCCTATGGGTTTAGACATCTCAGGAGAACTCCTAGAGGGTCTCTACAATACAGGACATGTTCAATAAGGCAATATCTCATTGTCTTCAGCTTTAAATATCTTTCCTTACTCTTCCCCATTCCATTAGGAGGCTTTAATTCTTGCAGAAAATATAAAATGTCTCTATACCAGGTGCATACTGCTAGTGGTAAATGATCCCGAGAGTCTTTGCCAGACAGTTCAGTCTGTTGATTTTTTGAACAAAAACTAATGGGGTCAACCCCCAAGGCCTTAAAATTGGATTTTTCCAACAACTTGGCAAAACCCTACCCTTTAACTAGCTTGATGGGATTTATTTCCAGATCAAACTCAAGGATCTTGGAAATCCATTTACTCCTTCTCCCATCTACGTCAGGTTGTATAAGAATGTCCTTCACAGAGGCTAAAGGAACATATGCAATTACCTTTGAGTGCAAGACATAGACTCTGAAATATTTGAGAGATTCCACCAGGGAATATGCTTGCTTCTCCACGATTTCATACATGACCTCAGGATCCCTTAATGCCTCACTGAAGAAGGAAATAGTCTGTTCCAACCCTTCACCATTTTCTGCAGTAGAACAACAACCACTGTATCAAAAGAAGCAAAAGAAAATATTAGTAAATCCTTGTAATAATTAGGACTGATCAACACAGGTGCCTCAGTCAATGCTCTTTTTATTTGGTCAAAATATTCCCCGGGTTCAGCAGTCCATTTTACTTCATTCCCCTTCCTGAGCTTGACTGTGATGTGCTTTAACAACTCATCAAAATTTGAGACAAACCTCCTCAAGAAGTTAATCTTTCCTAGGAAAACCTGGACCTCTTTTCTGGACCTGGGAAGTGACAAGGTCTGAATTTCCTCCACCCTACTAGGATCAATTCTCACTCCCTCTGCTGATACTATATGGCCTAACAACTTTCCCTCCTTCATAGTGAACAAAGATTTCTTGGGATTTAAGGAAAGGACAAACCTTCTACATTTCAAGAAAACCTTCCTCAAATAACAACAGTGCTCTTTATCAGATTTGGAGAAGACTGTGATGTCATCCAGGTAGATGACTACAAATTGATCTTTCTCCCCAATGAAGGCTATGTCCATGGATATTTGAAATGTTGCCCCTACATTCATCAATCCAAAGGGCATTTTGGCATACACAAATGTGCCCCACGGAGTGGTAAAGGATGTGTTTTCTCTATCCTCAGATAGGACTGATATCATATTGTAGCCAGAAAATCCATCAATCATGGGTATCCTGGATGCTCCTATTACCCTATGCAATATATGTTGCATCTTGGGAAAGGGTTAATTGTCTTTCTTTGAGCTTCTATTCAGGTTACTGAAATCGACACAAAGTCTGATTTATCCACTCTTTTTCCTCACTAGGACCAAATTGGCCACCCACTCTGAATACCTCAAAGGGACTATGATCTGAGCATCCAATAGCTTCTTGACTTCCCTTTCCATGACAAGCAGTAACATGGGATTAATCTGCCTTAGATTTTTCCTAAATGGCTTAGCTTCCTCTTTCAGTGGGATCCTGTGCTCAATGACAACTGTGTCATATGTATTGAGGTCTTTATAGGTCCAAGAAAAAACATCATCAAATTCCTTCAATATCTTAGCATACTCGGCCTTCTGCTCCCTTGTCAAGCTGCTTGAAAATTTGATGAATTTTGGCTCCTTCTCGGTGCTAATGTTACATTCGGTTGTATCGACATTATCATCTGAGATTTTACCCTTTACTGCCACATCATGGTTGTCAAAAATCTTTTCCAAAGGAACTAATCCCTTGGGAATGTGATTGCTGGGTAATTGAACAATGTGATGATCAACAATCTTGTTCAGAAGAGCATCAACATGAGGCTCTGCATCAGATGCAGGGTCTTAATCAATGTGCAATGCTACAAACTCTTCAACTGTCTCCAGGAACCTTTTAATTTCAAGATCATCCTCAAACACCTTCCAATGCTTAACATTGTCAGGTATAGAGGGCTCGTATTTCACTTCTATATCATACCTGAGCCTAGGTGGCAGAGGGATTCTAAAATTGCTTGCTGAAATAGCCAGAGAATCAGCCACAGTGTTTTCTCCCCTTGGAATGAATGATATATTGAAAGCTAGGAAAAAACTGTCAATGATGCCCCATGCTTCATTTATGTAGCTCCTAAGCCAAGGGTGTTTGGCCTGATAAACATTCTTGATCTGCTGGATAACTAGCTCAGCATCTCCAAACACAAATATCTTTTTAATTCCCATGTCCTTTGCAACCCTTAAGCCCAAGACAAGAGATTCATACTCTGCCACATTATTGGTAGCTTCAAATTCTAATTTGTATGACAAAGATATAGTCTCCTGAGCAGGGGACACAAAAAATATCCCAGCACCAACACCATCCTTAGAAGAAGCCCCATCAAAGAACATTTTCCACACAAAGATGACTGGTTGCTTTCTAAGCTGAAGAGGGGCCTCAAGGGTGTTGGTAAGCTGCAACAGGATGGATCCTAAGTCAATGTCAAGAGAAAATGTGGGATGATTGGTAGGATATACGTCATCACTAACAATGTAGGCCAACTGATCTTCTCTGTACAATCTTCTGTGCTCCCCTCCAAAGACTTTAATGGTGGCATATGCGAGGTCCATCTGTAATGTTCCTCCAAGATTTTTTATCCAATTTCTTGAAAACAACATACCAAAATTGGGAGCAACAACAACTACTACAATGTCCATGACCACACTCTTCATGGGAAACTAGAATAAGGATACCACCAGAGCTTTGATGACTCCAAGACATTGCACCCTCCTTGAATCAAAAGAGTACAAATCATGATAGGCCTTTGTTACTTCGAGTCCCAATTCTTCCATGACTATTTTGGGCATCAGGTTATGGGAAGCCCCAGAATCCATCAGACAATTATGCAACACCTTATCATGTATATTGAGGGATGTGTAGAAGGGAGGGGATGCATCATCTCTATATTCTACCATAGGGCCCAATATGACTGCTGGCTTTTCATCTTGGAGGTTCACTGAGTTTGTGGAAATCTGAGGAGGCTCGGACTGCAACAATTTGGAGAGGAATTTTTTGAACTCTTCATGTTTGACTAGCTCTGAAAGGGGCACATGAATTCTAATTTTCTGAATTTCATGCCCAAATCTAAAGGAGGAAAGAAGATTAGGAATTTCTCTTACCTCTGGGACATGGTTTTTGGCTATTAGCGAGATATTCTGAGATTTCTTTTCCTTGGCAGTGTTGACTGCAGGATTAGTAGGATTTTCTACAATAAGAGACTGATTAGGGTTGTCCGATTTCCCTTCTTTCTTCTTTGACCTAAGATTGTATTTGTTAGAACTGGTGTTGGTTTTTTCCCCTTTACCTAGCTCATTTATTTGACCATTCATGAGGGATTCTTCATATGCATATTGAGTCAAATGGGGAAAAGGGGAGGTGTCTTCAATACAGTGAATTTCAGGGTCAAGCTCCTCTTCTCCCCTCTCCTCATCATTAATCAGGTTATTTTGGAGAGGGGTTTGAATATTCTGATCATATCTATCTCTATTTCTTTGTTCCCTTGGCATAATCTGGGGAACATTGTTGTTCAGTCTTCTGAAGTTTCCTCTGTTATGAATATTTTGGGGATTTCTATATGTTTTCTTCCCCTCTATCTTAATTTTATCCATCTCTGCAGTCAGATACTTTACCATCTTGGTCAATTCATCTACTTGAGGGTGAACTATAGGAGGACCAGAGGTTGAGGCTTCAAATCTCCCTTTTCCCCTGTCTCTGTCAGATTTTCCTCTGAGCTTATTGACTGCCAACACATTGGATTCTACTTCCATGGCTGCATCTTGCATGTTAGACAAAGAAGTAGCTCTTCTTTCTCTGAGAAGGAGGCATAAATCAAGGTCAAAGGCACTAGCATAAGTGATTTTGGCAGAGGCTTCTGATGGTTTTATTTCAACAGGGATCTTATTGTAGATCTTATTGATTTTTTTGGAGAAATCAGAGATAGACTCTCCTTCCATTCTTTTCAAGGATCCAAACTCTGTCATGTAATAAATAAAATATTTTTTATCTCCCCACTATCTCAAGAAGGCATTATCTAGAGCCTCAATCCCAACAATATATCCTGGGGTCAGTCCCATAAATCATTTCCTAACCTCACCATCAAGAATCTAGACAAAGACTCTCATCCAGACATCTTTATTTTCAATTTTTAGGTTATCTGCATAACTGTAGAAGGAAGAAAGGTGCTCTTCAATAGTTATGTCCTCCTCCCCAGTGAATTTAGGCATATACTTCAAATAATCTCCAGTAGGGAGGGGATTCATGGGATGGGGTAGGACTAGAGGGGCATACCTTGCAGCCACTATGGAATCCATTCTGTTTATAGGGGGATGTGCTCATGCCATAGGGATATTAGGTGGAGGAGAAGGAGTTTGATAGGGGAGACTGGAGCTGCGCTGGTAGGAGGAAGAGGAAACACCAAAGGATTTAAAGAGGAAGCTACTGGGATTGAGGGGACAGAAGGATGCACTAGCACAACACCATCAACATTGATAGGAAGAGGGGTGGTAAGGCCTGGGGTAGGTAAATCTTATGAATTCCTCGATCTAGATCAGGCTGCAATGTCAGGGGAGATAGGAGTGATAAGAGTTTCTCCCTCTAGTGCAAGACCAGGAGAAGAAAACTCAATAGGAACACTCCTAAAGTTTAGAAAACATGAAACTTTGGTAAAAGGTCTACTAGAAACTGAGAAGAATATAATAGAGTTTCTAGCAGAGGAAGATGAGAACTGTCAGAAATACCTGGTTCAACAGCAAAATCTCCTTCCCTGAGGGCCTTTACCTTTCTGATAAGATTCTCTGGATCTGCTTCAGGTGTTTCCAAGGGAAGCTGGGGGGTAGACCTCGTGTGTCTGCCTTTGGAAGCCACAACTGAAAAAGTAGGTTCTCCCCAGTGGATTCGTTACAATGGAGTCACCAGGTGCACAGTAGAAATCTTGGAAGTGCTCTGATGCCTGATGCACATTCGGAATCAGAGGCTCAATGTCGTTCAATCCCAGGGAAAATCTTCAACTTCGTCCCCAACAACGATGCTAGAAATGTTAGCACCAGAAGTCACCTCTGGATTGTAGCAGAGGTAAGCCTGATACCCATCGGTTTTATATGTCACAATAATGAATTGGGGTGGTCGAATGGGCGCAAACCTAGGAGAATATCATTTTAACTCAGAATCTCAGACTAGGAAAACATAAGCAAGTGAGGTCTTGAGCTAACTTCCGTCAGTGAATTGAGTTTAAAATGAGTAGAGGGAATACTTGTTGAGAATGATGAATGAGACTGCTATGGGCATCCGGCCTTCCAACAGCTTGGAGAAGAAAAACAAGACACTGAAATATGTCTAACTGACACAGATACAACAACACAGTGATAGATCGACTGGATCTTCCAATTCCTAGCATCACAATGCTACTGTAACAACTTGACTAGATCCTCCAATTCCAAGATATTCAATGCGAGAGGGAAAGGTAACACAAGAAACTGATTAAAAATGGTGCAAAATATGCAGTGATAAACCATACATCATCCTACAACATCACCACCCTCGACTGGATCCTCCAATTTCAAGTGTCTTAATATAGAGTTTACAGAGAAATGGAAAGAAACTGACTTTCATTAAACATGAAGTCTCAAATTCTCATAAATAACCAGGGAAACCGGTGCTTCATAAAAACTTTACAATCTGGGAGACTAGCTCAACCATCGATGACACTAACAAAAATGGAAAAAATGCCCCTAAATACTTCGAGTTGGCTCCATTGCTGAAGGCACAATCACGACATGAGTTTAATACTTTGCGTTGATGAGCTTCTCTATCAGGCTGTGCATGAAGACGATGGTCAGACTGCTCATGCAGTCGACTGTCAGACGCAATCTCTGTCAAGATGGAAAGATAGTCTGCCTCTGAGCTTGTCCCTTTCCGACCTTCTATTTATGGAAGGATACGATGTTAAACCACCATCAACTACCTCAATAACTGCTTTCTAGGGATAAGGTAAGGCTCGGTCAACTCTACTCTTGGAAAACATGGTAGCCTTTCCTTGGCCATTGTTGCTTCACTAGACTACTACAAGGGGGCCTGACCTGCGAACGTGGATGGGGATCTGACAGGGAGGCCGATGGTGCCAACAATGTGAAGGTGAGACGAGGGGTGATGAGGTGGAAACACTAGGTGACAGAGACACGGGGGCTGTGACACTAGAGGAGAAGTGCCATGGGAAAATGGATAGGACATAGGTGGAAGTGGCATGGAGAATGGGGGTATAGGTGTCAGGAGATAAGAGGGATGAAGGAACAAGGGACATGACACCTGAGAGAGTAGAGGACAGGCGTGCGGTGGTGAAAGGTAAGAGGGAAGCAGGAGATGTGACATGGGAATAAGAGAGGTAGAGTGGGGGACACTTGTCACCAGGAGGTGAAGGCGATAAGTGGAGGAGGAAGCAGTAAGGGGTTTTAGGAGGGCCCACATGAAACTGCCCATATTGGACCCCCCTCGCTCCATTAAAGGCAGAATGACAAGGGGGGTTCAGAATGAGACCTCAACCGTCGATCTGAGCGCTTAAATACCGGTCATTGAAACTTGCATGCCCTCATATCGAAGCCCATTAAAGGCAGAACAACGGGCGAGGGGTATGGAATTGGACCCTATCTATAGATCTGGGTGTGTAGATCCTGGCTGCCCAGATCCACACACTTCTTAAACCATATGTGCTAGATCACTAAGACATAGGAAAAGTGGGTTTTTGACCAATTTATTGCCCTCTTTTTGCCAAAGGGGGTCACTTCATAGGGAAACACCCCCTTTCATGTTTATGTGATAACACCTTATAATTGATTAGCTTGACACTTAAGCATTGTAGGACTACAAGAGCTTTAATTGGGGGTTCCATGAACTTCTTCACTTGACTCGGGATCATGCTTGAAACCTATGAAATATTCGCTTCCCATGCAAGGTCTTGTTATTCATGTTGTTTAACTATGTCATGCAAATAAGAGAAATCCTTCAGTGGACCAAACTATGGAAGGTCAATGTTCTTCATTTCCCAATTGATTTTCTCCCAATTTTTCTCACGCTCTCCCCATATTTCTTTCATTTTCCGCTGAGGTTCTATATGGACCATGCTTACCCAATGTTCAACTGCCTTTTTTATTCGGGCGGTGCTACTATCCATCAACACTCATATTCTATGCTCTTCTGTATCTCGACCCTTCGATACTTCGCTGATGTTGTCTATCTATTATAATGCTTGATGTTCCTTTTGATACCATCACTGCGTGCATTTACAGGTTTTCATCCCCATGAGGGTATCTTCTTGGAAATCAACTATGCGAGCGGTAAAGAGATATATTCCACTAGTGAATTGTGCATACATTTCTCATAAATCACTCTTTAGGAGTACCACTACCTGTGTCAAATTCTAGTAATATTCCACTTGAGTTGCAGATGGTCCAGTTCTTTCTTCATGGTGGATACCTCCCTTTCATCCCTTCTTTCCCTGTCCAAAGTATCATCGGTTATAGCCATACCTGCTCCGATTAGCTCAATCATCTTAGTATTTTCTCTATCAAACAACATTTCCTCTGTGTTTATGAAAAGTGTGCTATCGAGCGTGAGCATCCTTTTCTTGGTAGTTATTCTCATTACAACTTTCTTTTTCCTATCATAATAAATTTCTTGTATTTTGGCGATTTCATCTACTGGTTCAAGAATCTGTTGATCTACCCAGGACAAAGTACTGCCTAGGATTCCTACCGTATAGAGATGTTCCATGGAAGGGGAAACTTATGTATGTTCTGGTGACTATTCCTTATGCTGGTGCTCATTGGCTGGTGGAGTCTTGGTCCTAGATGGGGAAGTAGGCAAAGGATCGACATTAGCTGGGGGTTTGACCGTTGAGATGCCAATTTCTTGCTATTGCATTTCTTCTTCTTGTTCACCATCACCCAAGTCATTCTTGGATCTGTCATTCAGAGGTTGTGTTCCTAGTTGATAGAGATGTTCAATGTTTAGAGTGTTCCATGTCTCATGGTCGCCTTCCTCTAGATTTGGGATCAAAACATCGGAAGCTAGAGCAGATTTTTCCCCTGGCTCTTCCTCTTATGTAATTGGTACCGAGGTTATGCGTGAAGCTTCTAAACCTTCCTCATCATCATATATGGTGATTAAATCTATGAGGACAATATGCATACCTCTCCCTCTTTATGCTCTTGCTGACCTTCATTGAGCCATAATAGTCACCGACGATCCTTCCTGTGGTGACATGGGGTTGGGGTTTTGTTGGTCAGTGGTCTCCTCTGGTGGAATTTTCTGTGAGCCATTTAGCTCCTTCTTATGGTGGCTTGTATCGGCGAGGGTAATCCTCAAGGGTTCTATCAGAGGATTAGGTAGGGGATATTCTCCAAATATTTGTATATCTCTTTCATCTTCTTCTAGTAACAACATGATTCTACTGCTCTATTTTCTTCTCTTACCCTGAGGGCTTCTTGAGGTGTATGTTCTATCGTTTCAACCTGCTCATCCATATTCATCGCTTTGAATTTTGTCATAATGGGGTTATCCCTTCTATGGAGCACCTCCTCCTAGTCCTGGGCTCCCTTTGTAAATATTTCATCTTCAAAACTATCATGAGCATACGACCAATAGGAGGATACCTACGACACGTGCTAGGGAGATAAACCCTTCAGATCATGCTTGCGAAAGAGGCTTGTGGGGAACTGATACTCAAGCTGATTTAACCCTTATTGTTTCACTTGCATAGTTTATTTGACCATATAAATCCTATATGAAAACCATAGGGAATGAAATATCTCTTATTATCTTTTACCAGGGAAGCATTATAACCTTGTAAAATAGTTTGGTAACAAATATCTCCCAATATGAGACGATCCGAGACATGAACGAGGAGTAGGTGGAGTGCACCAATAGCTCCAAACACCCTGATATAGGTGATTATCTCTTCAAAGTACCAATGGCCAACTTTAGCTATCATCTTCTTTGCTACCTACGAAAGCCTAGGGAATTTCTTTCTAAATATAAAGAAGTATATCCTGGATATGAACCCATCACAAATCATGGCATACAAGATTTTGTACCTATTCTCCCATAAGATACTAAAATAAACATGCACATGAAATTCGACAATATGCTAGCTTAAATTCATTCCTGCAAAATCATTTCTTGCACAGATTATGTCCAACAAGTAGGATTCCATGTAGAAGATTGGAAATTCTCCTTCTTTTGATGTCTAGGCCTGTAGGAGATTAATACTCAGCTGCTTGGAGATAATGGCTCCCCAATTGAAAGTACTCTTGAAAATTGCCATGGTATAATCCAAGGGAATCCAAGCTTCTGAAAATTTTGAGCAATCCTTTTCTCCATATAATCATCAAATCAAAGCTATTGAATAAATGTAGGGCTCTCTAAGGTTTAATGTGTTATACCAGCTAGTGTTTCTGTTTGTGAATTTTTTGTCTTCTCTCCACCATGAGGCTAGTAACATGCTGGTGTCATGATACTCATAAAATTTAACCACAAAATATGTGTTTAACCTCTCCTTTGGGTCCCTGAGTTTATAATACTTTTGTACCTCAACTGTAAGGGAAAAACCAATGCATTCGCCCTTCACATTGTTGATCATGCATTTCACTGTATCTGCATGGTCAATTATCCATCCTAAAATACCGATGCAGGGCATAACTGGGGTCCGATAAGCCACCATGTGCAGGTTTGATCTCCTAATGTTCGAGAACACTTGATTATCTAATATTCTGACCTCCTAGTTTCTATGGGGTGTGAACTTTGGGTAATCCTCCTAACTAATTTTTCTATACAAGTCTCCCCAATTCAGGAGCACCATTTTAGATCCAGTGCTTGTCTCTGTGTCACCGAATACCGGAGGTTGGAAAAATTCCTTTTTGGTGGATGTTCGGATACCTGATTCCATATTTGAGACAAAATCAAGTTCTCTTGCAACGCTTGGTGTAGAACCTTCATCGACCTCTGCTTCCTTGTTTTTGGGAATTCTAGGTGAGTGCCTGGTTGTTGGCTTTCTTGGAGGATTTTTCTTGCAGAAAAAAAAGAAAAATTACAGTAAGCTACCAGCCAACCATGACAAGTGTTATTGACACAAACGTAGGTGTAGAAATGATAAAGAAAATGCGTACCTATTCCTTGCAAGAGATTAACCTGGTTTTACTAGTAATCAAAGTCAAAGAGTGGTATGTAACCTCCTCGATGATTTCTCTCTATTCTTCGTCTGCTTCAGGAGGTAAGTTATTTGTGGACAAAATACCATGTTTGGGTATGAACTTGTAATATTAAATAGAAATAATACTTACCTTTTTGTATCAAGTCTTAAATTCGGGAGTTTAAATGCGATCTGTGCAATCTATTACAAAATTTGCACCATTCTTAGGATTAAATGCAATGCAAACTGGCAGCGCAAAAGTGGGTTTTCGTAGTTCATCTGAGAATTTAAATTCCAACGGTTGGATGATGCACAAGATTGTGGTGTAGGTTGCATGAAAATTTATTTTTTCTACCAAAATGCAAAATTCTGTCTTACCTCAACTAGGGGTGTCCTATCAAATCACCAGGCCTTTTCGTGTTCACAAGAAACTAGTATGATCAACGTTAGGAAAAAAAACAAGGTCTTTTGAATGGAACAACAACATATATCAACCAAGAATGCCAGTGTAGAATGACGAAGGTTCGATGAAAAACCCCGACGTTTGGTGACCTATTAGTTTGCCGATAGTAAATGAGTGAATCAATGTCGATAGGCTTTCTTAGAAATTGTTTCATTGATACCTTTAGGCAAAATTTTCGACGCTAAGTAAAAATGTTGTACAACACTGACGTGGAAATGCTGACATGGAAGTACAGATATGACACGGGGAACCTCAAAAGATGACATGGGCAAGAGACTGAGTCATACGAACTATTTATGCGGTAAAGACACGTGACTTATTGATTTTGAACTCTTCGTGAGAAATGTTTTTTGGGATTGATGATTTTCATTAGACATACATCCTCGGTTATAACGACCTATCCTACCAATGCCGATGACGTATCGATGATCGACGATCGATGATTTGTGTCGGTCAATGTTTCGTCGTTTCGACCCTCGAAGTTCTTTGATGTCGAAAATGTATCGACGATTGACGATTTGTTATGGTTGTCCGCATTTGTGATATATATCTGGGATTTCTCCGATGCCGAAAATGTATCGACTATGTTAAAGAACTTTATTATAAACCATAAGCTGTCGATCAACGACCGTTAAATTTTTTAAGCTGTGTACATTTTAGGACTTTCATGCCATGTTACTAAAAAATATCAATCTGACAATAAATTCAAGACAAAAAAGACTAGCCGTTAAAAAGACTTAATAACGACATATAAATTCATCCATCCCACAATACTAACTCTGATTTAAAAAATGATAAGTGGTACCCAAAAAGAAACAAATTTCGCAAAATCTTTTTAGATGTGTTGAGTTCTCAACACATTCTTCAACCCAAATGGAATAACTGTATACTGAAATGATCCCCATTATGTAGAAAAAATTGTCTTATGTCTATCTTCTAGTGCTATCCTAATATGATGATATCCTGAAAACCCATCTTTGGGTTTTTTGCAGTTCCAATGTTTACCTTCTTGATATTTAATGGTGCAGCATAATCTTCTGAATCTAGTTTTGGACCTTCTATTTTCCTTTCTCCTTCAACTTCTAGGATATGGATATTGTGAGGATTATACTCTGCTAGATATTCTTCTTCTATGATGTGGTAACAATGTAGTAATTATTTCATTGTCTGTCTATTTTTATTCTGATATGTTTGGATTATTTCAAAATCTGGTTCTTCAAATATCTTGTTTCTTACCACATTCAGTGCTATATCTATCTCTGGGCTCTCATGTTCAAAGGAAAATGTAACTACAAAATTCTATTGTATCTCTTTCGAGTTTGTAGTTTCTTTGCACTGTTCCTGTTCTCTGTACCAATTCTTTGGAATTCATTTTAATGAGTGAATAAAATGGTGTGGCCATTCTTCTGGTGGTACTAATCTCCATTGAACCATGTACCTATCTACATGTTCTTTAGGTTGTCCAATTCCATCATATTTCTCCTGATATCTATTCTCCTGCTCTACACCGAATCTAATGTACAGTAACCTTTTGCACTGAAACCAGTTGTTGATCTTCTCCTTATGTGTACCCCACCAATGAGCAGGTTTAGATTTCAAAGAAATATCTAATACTGATAATCTATGACTTTATACTACTTCTAATTCAAACTTCATAAAAAATTCTTCTAAGTCATTTAGACCATAAAAAGTAGGAGGCTCTCTTACCTATGAACCAATACATATTAGCACGTGTGTCATTCTGACACATCTTCTGGTGGATAATTCATGTAGTCTCTACTACCAATTTTCCATTCTTGTGTCAGAGTCTGAAGCACAAGAAATAATACTCCTCCAAATAAACATGCCATCTGCAGTTGGGTTGATATAATCCTCTTCACACGTGGTATTTTTGTACAACTGATTCACATCATATGTAAGAATATTGTCTGTCACAGGTTCCACACACCTTCCTCCTTCTGAGGGATCCAATGGTGCCATAACTTTGTATTCTCTAGATTCAAAGATTGTCTTCCTTGTCTTCAAATTGATAATAGCCTAGTTATCAAAAACCAATTCCAGACCCAATAATGTTGGATATGGAAAAGTATTATCTACTATGTCAGTGACTTCAAAGTCTTCCATGGTGCACATACCATCTAGATATACTGGAATTCCTTTCAATATTCCAATTGGCACTACTCTATGATGATTTTCTAACTTCAACTAGATAGGTGAATGCCCCAATTAAGGTTCTCCCATAGCTTCCGAGGTCTTCTTTGGTAGAACATTGACTTTAGACCCTAAGTCTAGTATGATATACCCCATATTGAAATTTCCTATGTTTTCATTCAACCCAAATTATCTACTTGTTCTTCTCTTCTTCTGGACCCGATTCACTGTCTTTACCCCTTCTTCCCCAGGATGACACTTTTCTAACATATTTTGCAATATTTGTAAAGAGTTTCTATCATTCAACAACAATACACAAGATCCCAAAAAGTTTCTTAAGTTACTTACTTACTCTAAAAGCTGTTCTTTACTGGTCTGATCAAATAATGGAGGCATGTCATATACTTTTATCTCATCTAGTGGATTTTTTCCTGAAGTCGATGCAATATTTTCCTTCAAAATATCCTACCTAGACTCCTTAAATATCTCCTTCTCTTTGCACGCATTAAACTTCTGTTCGAGTGTTGTATTCTTCCTGACCCACTGGTACTGATCCTGATCATTCTTTGCTACATCTTCTCATGTCTTGGCTCCACCTCTAGTAACTATGTTTATCTTCTTCCCATCCTCTTATCTATTTTCTACCACAATCCATTGCACATTCTGATTGTTCTAGTTCCTTTTGTCCTATATTTTTGTCAACAATGTCGGACAATATTCTATTTCACGGTCTGTTGCGCGACAAGACATACATGTCACAGGTGGCTGTGGACAGTCTTTGGCATAGTTCCCTGGTTACTAACAGTTGTGGAAAACTATTGGTCCCTGACCTCCTCCAAAGCCTCTTCCTCCACGACCTCCTCCTCTAAATCCTCCTATGTTACCTTGATTATCTCTACATAGTGTATTGTAATGAGGTCCTTGATTATACTGTGGTTGCACATTATTGTACTGTGGTGGCATTGCACATTGTTGTGCATTATTATACTATGGTGGTGCTCCAAACTATTGTGAATTGTTGTACTATGGTTGTGGTTGAAACTACTGTGTGAGATTATATTGTGGTTGTTGTGTGGTGTTATACTGTGGCTGCTGCACAATTTTTCCTATTATGTGTTCAACCTACACCCTATATGTATCTGAAATACTCTCTTTCATCATCTCCAAAGTTATAAAGTTCTTGTTTTCATGTCCAATGGACTTGAAAAAATTACAAAATGTACTCTTCGATACTGTTTGATAGTTATGCATCAGAGGGAAATGATAGGGATCATGCCCATGCATTTTACAAATATCACACCATGGTCCTCTTGAAGACAAAGGGTTTGGCATACCCACTCCAATATACTGCGCAAATAATGGACACTCATTCTTATGATGGCCTTTTGTATTACACATTGTACACCAGATGTATTCCCTTTTCTCCTTACCTTTATTCTGATTCAATTGAAATGTTAAGTTCTTCATGTCTTGCCTCAAATATTCCATAGATGGATCTGTCTACTTATATTGATTTTCCTCTAATTGTAAGGCTTCTTGCAGATCCTCAACTTGGCTCTGAAATTTTTGTTGCCTCAAAGGATACTTCAAATGTGGCAACAAATAATTTACGAACAAATGTCTATGCTGCATATCAGTAATAGGGTACTTTAACTTACCTTTTATTCTTTTGAACTTCTGGTCCACCTCCCAGACTGATTCTCCTTGTTTCTTCTTAATCTCTATTATCTCATTCATAAACTGGTCTTTTGAGCTTAGTTTCTGAAATTCATTAATTAGTTTCCTTTTCACTTCTTCTATGTTTGTAGGTGCTCCCATTGGATTATTTACTATGAGACCCATGTACCCTTCTAATGCACGATCTATGAATGTGATTTCCAACTACACAACCTTTGTATCTTCATCTATGATCTACTTAGCTACCCATCTCTTCTCATAGAGAAACAAATGTTTTTCTAGGTCATTTGACCCATCTCCTCTAAATTATGGTAACCTAATAGTTGGATCTTGTTGTACTACCACCTCTGCATGGTGTAGATACCTGACTGGTACTTGTTGAATGTACACTTCTTCTTGAGTTTCCACTAAACACACGTCCTATAAAAATTATTCTACCACTAATCACTTGTTGGTTAACCGATTTGTCTTCTTTAGATGTCTTAGTCGCACATGGGGTTGTGCGTTCCACACTAATTCAGATCTGGAATAGAGAGCCTTCTTCTGCGTCAGACCCATAACCTCTGGTTTTCCTCTCATATGTGGCATACAAGATATCCTCAATCCTCCCTGTGGTATGAATATCCTCTATCTCTTCCTCATCACTTTCCAAGTCCTCTCACTCGGCTACTGCCCTCTTCTTTCTATCCATCTTATACTGGTAGGGTTGTTCACTATGTGCCACACCTTCTTTCCTAATGATCTCCTTGGTCTATTCATCATTCATCATTATGGGGTCCATTGCTTCCTTCTTTTGGATGCTCTCCAGAGCCTTCTCCATATCTCAGATATTCCTTAGTGCTTCCCCCAGCTCCCCCATGCGTGCAAAGTGGTCTAGCTGTATGATTCCATGGTCATCACGCCTTTATCATAAGATCTTGATCGATGTGTAAAGAGAACTAATGTACCTTCCTCTTGGTCCCTTCAAGAAATCCTATTCTGCATCAGTATATAACTTTTTTGTTTCGACTACAAATTCAGTAATAAATCCCATAGTAATACCATCTAACCATAAATCCACTATACACGTGAATTTATTATTAACCCTTTCCAATCGCACAATATTCTTAACAGTCCACTCTACTGGCATAATCTGATTAGTTGGATGGGTATACTTCAACCTCAATAACCACTCTTGTAATAATTATAGAAAGTAACAAAAATATGCTTCATGCAAATAAGTAAACACATACCTGTACAGGTATTGGCATGGCGTATATATGGAACCTTTGTTATGTTTCTGCACAAAATCTAGCTGCTTTATCTCCAACCATATTTCAATATTTTTCTTCATAGGATTCCATGGCCTGAACGTCCCTTTTTACCACAACATTTTCTTCATCAAACCCCTTCCAGGATGTTCTTCTGAGTTCCAGCCGACAACATAACCATTTTTTGGATGTATGGGATGACCTAGGTTATACCTTAGTTCTTCAACAAAACCCTTTTCATAATCGACCCTTCTGTTAAACTAGAAGGCTGCACCACACATATAGTGCAAATTGTAGTCTCACCCAAGATGGATTATGGGTGACTGAAGGACGAATATGTATGAAGTCATGGAAGGGAGGGGGATATCATTTTTACTTCTACTTCTACTTTAACTTGCATTCTACCATAGTTTCGCACTGTAAATAAACTCTAACGAATGCATTCATATAACCATTCATCATTCATTCATAATCGAATAAACAACAAAAATCATTCAGACACATTGCAACACATGATTTTATCGTGGTTCACCCCCTCATCTGGGTTACGTCCACAAAGATCTTATTCTTTACTCATTCTTCATCAAAATAGTGTTGCGTGCATTACATTATAGGTTATGAATGGTGAGGCTGACCAACGTCGCACCAAGATCCACAACCTGTGACCTGACCCTAAATTACATCTCAACCTTGACTCCATCCAAGCTCCATAGCTTTCAATAACACAAAGACTTAGATTCTGACTCAAAAAGAGCTCCAAAAGTAGGTTCTTCACAATGATATTTCATATATTGACACCCCTAGCTACCTCTTACATCCTTTATTTATACTACAAAAGATGGGTCACAACCCTTACATTGACAAAAGCCATAATTTCTAAGTGGACTCCACTTGTCCACTTTCTAACTCCTTGTGCACGGTTCGTCTTCGATCCAACTCTTTCTTTCTTTAAGACTGCATTGGTCTTCCTTATTTCCCAGTGCACTGCCTCCTTTTCCCTTCGGTCGTGCTGATTTTCCTTCTTTCCTGGTGCACACTGCTTCCTTAGTTCCTTCTACCTTGTTCACTGCGCTAAACCCCAAAATTTCCTTCTCCAACAACAATTTTTCCGATAGAGAAAAGACCACCTTTCCATTCCTTAAGGTTGTCCCCCATGTCAAATATTGGTGGGAAACTTACTAGGAGAAAAATTCCATAGAGGAATCTGGAATATTTGGTGCCGAGCCCACTTGGGATTTTTTTATGGATGCTGTTAAGGAACAATATTACCCTGCTGGAAACTATGACGAACAATACATGAGATGGACCACATTGTATCAAGAGAGGGGCCAAACAATACCAAAGTTCAAAAATGCCTTCCATACCTTGCGCACCAAGATGGGTATCAAAGACTCTGAGCGACATCTAGTTCTGAAATATTGCGGGGCTCTAGACAAGTACATCCAAACTGAAATGGAGTTTCTAGACATCTCATCACTAGGAGCTGCTTATCGATATGTTTTCAAGATCGAACATAAATTTAAGCAGCAAAACAAGTGGGAGTTCGGGTCTACAAATATGCAAAAACCAAAGTATGGTAAAGGAAACCCCAAATCACAAAACAATCAACCTAAATACAACCAATCCAAGCCACAGGAAAAAAATAGAAATGGGAAGATGAAGGACACTAGGAAGTGATGCGACTTCCACAAAATCCCTTGGCACAACACTAATGAATGTCACTCAAAACAGTCATTGGTATTTGAGCTCAAAGAAATAGAGTTGAGCCCTGACTTGGACTCTGTTAAGACAATAATAAAAGGAGACAAGTAATTGATGAGAACCCACTGCTACTGTCACTATCGAAACAATCCAAGTAGAAGAACGAGAGGATCTTGAGGAGGGGGAGTGCCTCTTCCATTCACGGATGTGGGTGAAGGGGACCCCGCTGCATTTTATTGTTGATAGCAGAAGCCAGAAGAACCTAATATCAATAAAGATCATCAAACAATTGGATTTTTCAACAACACCACACCCATGACCATACAACATTAGGTGGCTTCACCAGGTGTTAGTACTAACACTTGAGGTGTTAACATTTTAACATTTGGCCAATAACAAGCACACTACCAGAAGCCATGCATTCTTGTAGTGCAATCATCAACATGATATTGTCAACCTGTTTGTCGATTTTCTATCGAATCTCTCAAAACCGCCAACTTTTCAAGTCTCCCATATCCTCATATTTTCATCTCGTAAATTCTTTCTTACAATAGATTCATATGTTCTTTATTATCGCCTTATCTATACAAAGCTGAATATTAAAACAATAATATAAAATCATTTTTTGAAATGATTTTATCTTGATAGTTTATCCCATGTTGTTAAAAATAAAAAGTTTTGTCTCATTTCCAATGCCTTTTTAGCAATGCCTAAGCTAATCCATATCCAAAATATCACCAAGCATACACTGCAAAGATTCAAGGAAGTAATCACATGGAATAATCACAAGTCGATAAGGAGTTCTCAACGTGTCAACAACTTGATAAGCCGACTAATATTTTAAAATGTTTGTTTTTTATATTTTCAATGCATGTGGGATATAGTCCCATGTACAAAAAAGAAAGATGTAGAGCCCATCGTGAGAGACCAAATGATGTGAGAAAAGTCTAGATGATTGGGATCACATGTATATGAAGGGTTTTAAGTGAGCCTGCTGTGTCAATAATAACTCTAACTCTTCATTGGAATCATTCTCAAAGTGCGTCAAGGAGATCACTAGGAAGTCAAATGTTAATGAAATCGTAGTCTTATGAAAAATGAAAATCTTACTATTCAAACCAGTGCGTGAAAGAAGCCATCTATGAACAACCGTGCATATTAGAGGTGAAAGAGAAAGTGGGAAATTTATTTAGAAAGGTTTTCTAAATTGCTATGAAATATAGGGCACAAAATCGCCGCATAAAGAAACAGTTGGATTCAAGGGTTTGTTGCAAGAAGCAACCATTAGTGATTGGCCAGATGTAAGACCGGTTGCTAATATTTCAAAGTTAAATTGTATAAGGTGTCTTAATATTTATGAATCCTATTTTTTTCAGTGTCAATTTTTGGTGACTCTTCATTCGACAAAGGGTATATTGTTTTTGTGCAAGCCTACGCATCTACAATCTAGACAAACCTATGGAGGGTATACCTAGTGGCAATCGTCCTCCCAAAGAATGGTATCATCGTCTTTACCACTTGGATTCATCTCTTAGAGGGAAGAACTCTTTTTCCATATAGGAATCTAGTCCACAAGAGAATTTTAAGACTCCATATAAATAATATGATTCCAACAGAAATGAAAAAGTTTAAAAAACACAGGATTTCAGGTGTGCATGTAATCAAGGAACTATTACCTTTTCTCGAATCTGTGGAGGTTAATT
The DNA here is from genome assembly GCA_010110895.2 of Picea sitchensis. Taxonomy (NCBI): domain Eukaryota; kingdom Viridiplantae; phylum Streptophyta; class Pinopsida; order Pinales; family Pinaceae; genus Picea; species Picea sitchensis. The sequence goes on along the minus strand of SNQJ01S0044008.1, from coordinate 106,013 downwards.
CTCTACATACACTTGATATGAAAATTGTTGTATTGAAGGAGAAACCTTTCTTACTGATAAGAGATGTTGGTTTACAACTGCTCTCTTCTACTACATGAGTTGTTGACCCAAGGTTCATATCTTTCAGGTTAACAACAAAGCCTCTAAAACTATCGGCCCTCCTGGTGAACGAGAAGGCAACACAGTACACAGAATGCACTACGCAGTCTCACCTGAGATAGATTTATATGGGTGGCTGTAAGAATCAGGTGTTTATAGCCCAGGATTGAGTATGAGATAGGTGTTTGTTAACCAGAGCCATGCACTACAAACTATTAAATTAATCTGCTTATTTCTCACGGTTGCATATATGTATTTCACAGTCTATTTCCTAACAACATAAACATATTCTATAACAATGTATTAAATCATTTATTAAGAATAACCATTAATTGCTGAAAGAAAGTAAAGATATGCATACATTCATCATATTACACAGATATTACTATGGTTCACCCCCTCCTGGGCTACGTCCACAAATATTTGGCTCTTGGCCCTTTTATTATGGTAGTTCTGCATTTCTGGTGCCGCGCGCTTACAATTCCCCTCTCATGGGTAAGATCTATATGAGGCGAACTAGATCGCACCAGGCTCTACAGACTGCAAACTAATCCTCAGATTTACCTTTTCTCCTTCGTTCTATCTCAACAGCTTACAAAAATAGTACATAACAGTATTGCATAATGCCTCCATTCATGCATTACTCTCATGGGATGTTATAAGGACCCTAACCCTTACAAAACATAGTAAACTTACTGTAAAAGCACCAACCTAATATATAAAAACCAAATCAACCAACAACCAACCTCTATATAATACCTGTGTATCTATATTTATACATTTCGGGCTCTTCATCCTTCTTACCAAAAATTACCAAAACCCTAACCCTACCAATCTTAGGTCTTCCTTTCATGCATGTGGGTTGTTCTTCCTCTAACTGTCGCTTTCCTTGTGCACACTTTCTTGCATGCACGCGTGTTTTTCTTTGTCCAGATGTTATTTTCATTTCTGCATGCTTTATTTCCCACAATCTTCCTTCTTTCCACTCCGGCCTTGTGCCAACAGGCCCCCAACACTGACATGTGACTCGTCTCAAGTCACCTAACCTTTCTGAACTTCCTTGATCTATTTGGTGATCGTCTAAAACTTTTCCTTCAACTCTACTGCTTTTGTCAGTGCCTGCATGGTCTTCTCCTTAATGGTATCCACAACCTGAACTACCACTTCGTTGCTCAATAATCCTACACATTCTTCCCATGTCTGTGCTATCTATGTTCTAGCTCCCTCTGCCTGTGTGAGTACTTCTGCTACTCGTTCGTGCAATAGCTCTATCTGAGCTTGACGCTCATGTTTCTGTGTTTGCGTAGTGATAAGTTCTTCCTACATCTTCTTTATCTCCTGCGTCCCTTTGACTCATTTTGGGATTGGTATGGTCTTCTGTCTCTACTTGAGTTCTTGGATCGCTGCATTGATCCTTTCCCTCTCCTTGTCCTAGTGTTGGACCTGTGGATACTCCTCCAACCTTTTCCAAAGTTGTGATGTTTTATCCCACAATTCCATTGCTGTGCTAACCTGTTTCTATATCTCTTGCAGTTGCATCATTTCTTCCCGCTTCCTTTTCTCCTTTACTACTGGTGGAGTCGTTGGTGTGAGCTATTCTCGGAGACCTTCGATCTCCTTCTGATATCGATCAATTGCCTACGCAATCTAGTCGATCATTTCTACGGCTGAGAGTTTGTTTCCTTGCTCAATGCTTGGAATTTTATCAAAAATTTCTCCCACTCTTCGTTCTAGTTCACTTCTGCATTGTTTCTCCTCCTAAGTTTTGGATTTGGCCTGCTCGCAAATTGTTTCTAGTGCTTCCCGCTTCTTTGTTGCTTGTTGTAGCTCGACTAAGTTTTTATGTGCCCGAGACTGCATCTCATGGTCGAAGTTAACCTGCAATTTGTATAGTTCCCTTGATGGAATCCATGTCAAGATCAATTGGATGTGGTCCAAATCCTTTAGCGGTGTCTATCCCATGATTTCGTCCATGCACAACATTCTAGGTTTTATGTAGACTATTGTGTGTGTGTGTGTGGCATTGGAAGGACTGAGTCGCGTTCTTCTACCTCCACTCATTATTTGGTCTATGTTGTCGATGGCTCTATGCCTCTGCTACTACTTGCTATCCGTGCTTCCCTGAATGCTCTGAGGATCTGTCCCATTTCTGCCAACTCTTTTTGCAGTTTATCCTTGTGATGTGCTGCATGATCAAAATCTTCTGCTAGATAGTCCTATACCATTCTAGCGATCATTTCTCCATCATCCTCCATGATCGTATAGTCCTGTGATGATTTTTGCACCTTTTATTTCTTGTGTGCGCCTGCTGCTTGTACAACCGGTCTCTTAGTTCTCCCTGGTTCCTATGTGATGGGGTTTGGGTCTGTCTCCTGCACTCCCTTATCTTGTTTCCACTGTTTGTTGGTCACTTTCTACCCCTTCTGGGTTCCTGTTTGCTGTGACCCTTTGTCTACCTGAGTCAGCTTGTTTTGGCCCATCCTTGGTTTCTTGGGCACTGGGACTTCCGAAAGCTGTGTTTTCGCCTGCGCTGCCTCTCCTTCTACTATTCTTTTCGGTACTTCCTGGTTAATGGTTGGGATCCTCCATTCGTCAGGACATTCACTGATGATCATGTATATATAACCTTCTATGATGCAGTAGCACATCGATAACCACTGTCTATCTGGATCCTGCCTTGGTTGTATCCACAATGTCTGTCGTGAGGCCTGGAAATTGGCGATTTCCACATATCACGCGACAACCTCTGGTGTTGTTCTCCATGATCGGCTAATGGCTTCTTGTATGTCCCATAGGTATGCTTCGAATATGATTCCATTCTCCCTCTTATGCCTAGCCCGTGGCCCAGATTTCAATAATAGGTATCTCACTCCTGCTGGTTGCAGTCTAGTGCAAAAAACTACATACTCTGGTTCCCGCCATCCCATGAAGGCTATTAGGGTGATCAACCATGAGTAATGGAATTCCATACCTAGGTCCTGTGCATCCTTGTAGTCCACTTGAAACAATTTCAAGAGATATGGCACCCAACTCATAAAGGTGCTTTTTGCGCATTGAGCTGCAACAACGATGACTCTTGCTGGTACTTCGTCTTTGCGGCATTTTCTTAGTAATTTGCAGACTAAGATATTTACGCCCAATTGTGTGGTTGCATTGTTGATCCGTTTGATTACGATGCCTCTTATTCCCTTGGTGGTGCCATATTTATTCTTCATTTCCTCTGGCAACACTTTGTCGTTGGATTTATTGTCTAGAATCAGTGCAGGATCCATACCCCGGATGGGTAGTCCTCTTATCCGCGCGATAATATCAATAGTTATAGGGATTAGTTTGTCCAACCATATATCCCCTGAATTCCCCTCTGTGTGTGACTGCTAACAGCTGCTTGACACATGATTTCGTGTACTGGCCTCTGCCAAAGTGTGGTAGCTTCAATAGACCTAAGATTCCTGTTCTGTCTAGCCCAACTTCCCACTGGTGTGGTTGGCTGATTGTTTCACCAAGTTGGTTTACAGTTATGGTCTGCATAAAAAACTGTGGTGCAAGTTCTGGGTACTTAGTTTCGTATGATACGTCATGGTCAGAATACTTGAGCTTCCCGACATGAACCAGTGGCTGCAGTTATACCCGTACTCCATTTGGTATGTGTGGTAGCACAATTTCTGCTATAGGTTTCTTGTGAGGTGAGCTCGGTATTTGAAATATATCTTCCTATTGTAGTGGCTGGTTAGAAGTTCTAGCAACTCCCTGTTTCTCCCCTGTAAGCCACTCTGGCCAAGCCGAGGTAGTTCCAACAGTCTCCTCTGTTGGTTGACCAAGGTTGGGTGCTTGTGACTCATCTAGTTTCCCCTCTTCTCCCATATTTTGTGTCGTTCTGTTAACTTCCACGACTGCTTTAGTTTTTTCTGGTTGTATTTCCTATCAGGTTCCTGCTTCCTTGTTATGAGGCTCCTGCACTGTTACTGGCATATTGCCTTTCATGGCCTCTGCTTGTGGATGCTGAATCTCTTCCAGTATCGGTGTAGAGTTCACCGGTATCATCTCTGGGGATGGGATATCGTCGATATCGACGATCTCCAGCTGCTGCTGCTCATTTTCTTCAAGTGGTCCTCGTGACCTAGTTTGAACCTTGGTCGATCTGATGGTCTGGCCGGGTTCTGCTGGCTTTGAAGGTTCCATAATGGTGACTATCAAATATTTGTTGGGTTCAAATGGATTTGGCGAGCTATGTGGTCTTGCTCTATTCATTCTGGCTGCTATTTCTCTCTCCCTATTTTCTTTTCATGAATAGACCAGTCACTCTTGTGCTTGCGTATTGTATGGGCTTGTCATGAAGCTTGTCGAGGACGCTTCCTCCATGATGAGATTAATGCACCATAAATGTGGGTTCAATGCATCTGTGACAGTTTTGTACTTTCCATTACTCTTACTTGTCTATTTCCAGTTGGCGTGTTTAATGTGATGTTCCGTCAGTCCTTGTCGTGCTTCAATTTCGTCTCGTGCTGTCCTGTCAGCCTACTTTCGCCTACTTTCCTTTTCCCGCTTGTTTCCCTTTTTGATATGACCATTATCCTTTCTTTTGCTGCATTCGTGTTTCGAACGTCCTGTGGCTTTTCTATCTATGGCGTGCTTCGCGTTTTTTTTTTACCATGCGGTGGGTGGTCGACTGTCCTTATACAACTTCAGTCGGCTCCCATTGATCATTCCTCTGAGGTCAGTGCCTGCTAAATATCTTAACTGTACAACTCCTCTGTCTATTACAGATTTGACCTCATATGGTCTTAACCAATGCATTCTAAGATTTCCTGGGTGTTGAAATGATTTGTTGTCATAGAGAAATACTAGGTCTCCTTCCTCGAACATCTTCTTCTTTATGTGTCGATAGTGCCAAGATTTGTCTCTGGATTTTTGTGCTTGTTGATGGAATCCTTCCAGGATTCGGTCTTCCTCCATTGACAATAGCTATTTCATTCTTTCCTTTATTGCACCTCGTTCTGTCATTTGTGTGATAGATGCTAGACGTAAACTAGGTATTAAAAAATCTAATGGCATTACTGCTTCTTGGCCATAGACTAGTTTGAATGGTGTGTGTTCTATCAAATTTTTTCATGTAGTCCTGTACGCCCATAATACTGCTGGTAATTTGAGGTCCCAGTTGTCTCTGTTGACGTTACAGATCTTTGTTAGTGTGTTCTCAAGAATTTTTTTGAAGGCTTCTACTGTGCCGTTTGCCTGTGGATGATATGGTGTTCTCCTCTGATGATGAACTTAAAACTCTTCGAGCATCATGCGGATGGTGCTGTTTATGAAGTTCGTGCCTTGTTCTCTCATCAAAACGCTTGGGCACCTGAATCTAGTGATTACATGTTCAAACAAGAAGTGTGCAGCTATCTCTTCTCTGCATTCTTTTACTAGTGCGACTTCTGCCCATCTTGTTAGGTATTCCGTCGCGGTGATAATGTATCTTGCCCCTGTCCTTTTGGCGGGTTGGTTAATTGGTCCCACAAAGTCTATTGCCCATTTTTCAAATGGATTTAATGTTACTTGTGGTCATAGTGGCAACTTGTCCCTTCTGTTGGGTTTGCCTACCCTTTGACAAACATCACAACATTGACAGTACTCTTTCGAGTCTCTGTGGATCATTAGCCACCATAATCCTATGCGTTGTACCTTCCGCGTAGTAGCTTTTCCTGTGTAATTCCCTCCTACTATTCCCTCATGGGATTCTGCTAAAATTCTTGGTCGTTTGTGCTCTAATACGTACCTTCATAAGATGCTATCGGCTCCCATCTTGTATATATGTCCTGCGATCAATTGATAGTCGGTCGTGCGAACTACCTAGTTCTTCTTCTATGTGGTGGTATATTCTTGCGGCATGGTACCTGTGCTCAAGTACTGGATGATCTCTGAGAAGTAGTCATCCACAATCTATACTGAGAATAACTATGCATAGAGAAATTTGTCTTCTAAGTTCATGGGTTCTTCTCCATTCACGACCCTTGACAGGTGGTGAGGTCCTGCATTCAGTTTCCCTAGTTTGACTATTACTTCGAAGTCAAATTCTTGAAATAACAATAACCATCGATAGATTCCCCCCCACAACACTAGCTTGTTGACTAGGTATTTCAGGGCTGAGTGATCTGTAAACATCTTAAAATGTTTTCCCAATAGGTAATGTATGAACTTCTGCTGTGCATAAACCATGGCTAGGCCTTCTCTTTCTGTCATGTTATAATTCTATTCTAATTCTGATAATTTTCTGCTTGTGAATGTTATCAGGTGATCCAAGTCTCCCGCTCCTAGTTGCACTAAGATAGCTCCAAGCGCTATGGCTGCTGCATCTACATGCACATGGAATGTCTTTTCCCAGTCTGGAAATACTAATATTGGTGTAGTAACCATATTTTCCTTCAGAGTATCCAAACTATGTTGACACTCATCGTTCCATTGGTATTTAGTATCCTTCCTTAACAACTTTTCCATTGGTGCTATGATCTGCGCATATCCTTTGATGAATTTCCTGTAGTATCCGGTGTGTCCTAACATTGCTCTTAACTGACAGACTATTTTTGGTGCTGGTAAGTTAACAATGACTGCGATATTTTTCGGATCCACTAGCAAGGCTTGTTTGCATACTATATGGCCCAATAGTATCCCAAACAATGCTCCAAATATGCATTTCTTGATATTCAGTGATATCTGACACTATCTGCATCGTTCCAACATTAGTCATACCACTTACACATGGTGTTTCAATAGACTGTAAACTGTCCAATCATCCAGGTATGCTTCGAGAAACTGATGGATGAATTCCTTAAATGTTGCGATGACCACTTTGGGGAATATGGTGGGTTCATTCTTCAGTCCAAATGGCATGACTGTGTACTGATAAGATCCGCATTCCATCGCAAATGTGGTCTTGTGTCTATCCTCCTGTGCTATCTTAATCTGATGGTAGCCTGAGAATCCATCAGTGAATGGGTAAGCTTCATGTCCCCCCACATTCTCTAACACTTCATCTGTGAACCATGTAGGGAATGGGTCATGTAGGCATGCATCATTCAATTTCCTCAAGTCGACGCATATCCTGATCCCTCTTCCTTATTTCTTGTCCTGTATTACCATCGGGCTTATCCATTATGATTCCTCGATTGGTTTGATGATGTTGGCTTCGAGCATCCTGTCGATCTCATCTTTAATTTTCTGTTTATATATGGGATTCAGTCTGTAGGGTCGTTGTTTGATAGGTCTCGTGTCAGATTTGAGTGGTATCTTCATTTCTCCTAATTCTCCAGCTATACCCTTCATCTCTGTGAATGTTGTGGGAAAAAGGTCTCTATATTCACGCAACAATTCTGTGATGCTTTCTACTATCTGCTCATCCCAATAATCTCCAATGCTGGCCATTTTGGGTTGCTCGACGGTTCCGATGTTAACCTTCTTTATCTTGATTGGAACATAAATGAGTTATGATTCTAGTGGTGGTTTTTCCACATCTCTTTGGCCTTCGACTTCTTCAATCTGAATATCGCGCGTATCATCCTCGTCTGGTGCGTCCTCCTATACATGGTAACATGACACTAGTTCCTTGACTATTTTCTTATTTCGTTGTTGCTCTTCTGTGATAAGTTCTCTTTTCGGTTCTTTAATGAATATGACTCCTTTGATCCGTTTCAGGTCCACATCTATGTTGGGGTTCTCATGCTCGAATGAGAAAGTGATGGTAAAGTTATGTTGCAATGTCGTCCATGTTGTAGTTCCTTTGTGCAATTCCTGATCTGTATACCAGTTTGTTGGTATTCACTGTAAAGTATGTATGAATTGATGAGGCCATTCCTCTGGTGGTGTCATCTTCCACAACGTTTTACACTCCTCCAAGTGTTCCATTGGTGTTCCTAGTCCTTCGTATCTCTCCTGTTTGTTGTATGCCCATTCTACGCTAAACCTTATGCGTAATAATCGCTTGCATTGATACCAGTTTATGATGGTCTCCTTGTGTGTGCCCCACCATCTTGTAGGTGTGGCATTCAGTGATAAATCCAATTCTAGTAGTCTCTGGTTCTCTAATAATACATCTTCATATTGTGTCAATAATGTTTCCAAATCATTCAGTCCATGGAAACTGGGTGGTTCTCTGATTTCTATGCCTATCTACCGTACTGCGCGGTCTATTCTTTCACATCTTCTCGTGAATACTTCGTGTAGTCTCTGTTGCCAGTTTTCTAACCCGGTGTTTGAGTCTGTTGCACATGAAGTAATGCTAACTGAGTACTCCGTCGATAGTTGGGTTTATGTAATCCTCATCATGCATAGTTGTTCTGTACAACTGGTCGATCTTCTCTAAGTCCAGTCAAGTGGGTTCTACGAACCTCTCCCCTTCTGATGGATCTAGTGGTGCTATGACCCTGTAATATCTAGATTCAAATGTCATTTTCCTTGTTTTCAAGTTAATTATGGCTTGGTTTTCAAACGCCAAATCCAGACCGAGTAGTGCCGGGTATGGTGTTGTTCCATCTACTATTTCAATGACTTCAAAGTCTGCTTTAGTGGGCACTCCATCAATATCTACTATTACTCCTTTCAGTCTACCTATTGGTAGGACTCTATGCTGATTTGCTAGTTTTAATTGGACATTTGAGTATCCTAATGTTGTCTCTCCCATGCATTGCCAGGTCTTCTTGGGTAACACATTCACTTCGGATCCTAGGTCTAGTATAATATCTCCCATATTGAAATCCCCAATGTTAGAATTTAGTCTAAATTCCCGACTTGTTCTTCTTCGGGTGTGTAGGTGATTGATGATTTTTGGTTCTATCTTTCTTTCATCTCACTACTACATTTCTCTAGTATGTTTTGCAATATTTTCACAGATGAAGGATCACTTAATACTTTTACGCATGATTGCAAAAACCCTTTGATTGTACTTACTTGTCCCTTGGGTTTCATTCCGTTGGTATGATCCAACGATGGTGGCATCTCATATTTTGAGACTTCCTTGACTAGTTGCGTAGTTGAAGATGATGATGTGTCCTCCTTCTGAAATTCTTTTCTGGCTTCCCTAAAAGTATCCTTTTCTTTAGGCATGTCGAACTGCTTCTTGGGGTCAGTGTTCTTCTTTATCCATTGGTTCTGTGCTGGTTCCTATTGAATTGCGTCAGTTCCTAATTTTGTTCCTCCACGAGTGACTATGTTGATGTTCCATCTGTCTTCCCTTGCTTCAATAGAAATCCACTGAACATTCTGATTGTTTTGGTTCCTCTTTTCTTGAATCTTTACTAGTAGTGTCAGACATTCCTATGTATTGTGGTCCGATGCATGACAATACATACAAGTCACTAGCGACAGTGGACATTCCTGTGCATAATGTCCTGGTTGCTGACAATTGTGACATGTGACTGGTCCTCTACCATGTCTGAAACCTCCTCTGGCTTGTCCTCCTCTTCTGTAGCCTGCGCGATCACCTCTCAACGCGTTATACTATGGTGCTTGATTATACTACATGGTATTCTACTAGGGATGTGTCGGGTTGTACTGTGGCTACGCGTTATTGTAGGGTTGCTGCACAATATTATATTGCTACTGCATAGTGTTGTACAGAGCTGGGGCTTGATTGAACTGGGGTGCTTCTTGACCAGTCATCATTTCGGCCTATACCCTGTATGTGTCCGATGTTATTTCCCGCATCAACTCCATAGTTTTGCAATCTTTGTCGTCGTGGCCCACTGACTTACAAAAGGTGCAATATGAATGATTTGGAACTGTCTGGTATTTCTTCATCATCGTGCAATGATAAGGGTTGTGACCCTGTTTCTTGCATATTTCACACCATAATCCTCCCCGTGGTAGCGGGTTTGGCATACCTGTCACCATATACTACGTGAATATTGGGCATTCATTCTTGTGGTGTCCTTCCATCTTGCATGTGGTGCACCAAATGACTTCTCATTTGTCCTTGTTCTTATTCTGATTTAGCTGAAATGTTAAATTCTTCAAATCCTCCTTCAATTCCTCAATAGTTGGGTCCGTCTGCTAGTACTGATTCTCTTCCAGTTAAAAGGTTGCCTGCAGAGCCTTTGCCCGCATCTAAAACTTCTGCTATTGTAAGGGATATTTTAGATGTGGGAGTAGTGAGTTGACAAATAGGTGTCAGTGCTGCATCTCGGTCATAAGGTATTTTAGTTTTCCCTTTAGTCGCTTGAATCTCTGATCAATCTCCCTTACAAACTCTCTTGGTTTCTATCTTATCTCGATCATCTCATTCATGTACTGATCCTCTAAGATTGACTTCTATAACACATTAATCAATAGCGTCTTAATGTATGCCAGTGTCCTCGTCGTCCTAGGGGAACTATTTGTGTCTAGACTCATGTACCAGTCTAGTGCGCAGTCTCTTAGCGTGATTGCTAGTTGCACGAGTTTGGTATCTTCATCCGTGATCTGCTTTGATTCTCAGATCTTTTCACAAATGAACAAATGCTTCTCAGGGTCTTCTACTACTTCTCCTCTAAAATCTGGTAATCTGATAGTGGGATCGTGTCCTTCCATTCTAAATACTGAACTACTACCTTCACCCCGCAGTGTAGATACTTGACTAATACTACTTGAACTATATCCTCTAGTTGTTTCTCCTTGTGTAGATGTATTTCCTGTTGTCGGACTTCCTCAGAACTTCGGTTGTCTAAACGATGGTGTTCTCTTTGGTGTATTAGTCACACATGGGTTTATGGGTTCCACACTGACATTAATATGGATAAGATGGCTGCCTTCTCATCTTGTTCTTAGGCCTCTCGTCTTCCTCTCATAAGTTGTGCATAGGATTTCCTCAATCTGATCCACAGCCCGGAGATCCTCTACCTCTTCCTCATCGCTCAGTAAGCCCTCCCTCATGGCTATGACTCTCTTCTCTGTATTCACCTTATATTGGTAGGGTACTCTGCTACGCGTCATTCCTGAGGATGCCAAGATCCACTTAAGCTGGTTGTCATCCATCAATATCGGGTCCAAGGGTTCCTCCTCCTTATTTCCTTTATCCTTATGTCCTTCCATGTATCCTCTCTCTGTCAGTTCTTCCCCCCCTTCCCCCATGCACACAGGGAAGTTTAGTTGTCTGATTCCATTGTCATTACACCTTTGTTATATAGCAATATCTTAATAGAAGTATACAGTGATTGAATTTACCTTCCTCGAGGTCCACGTAGAAATTCTTGCTCGGCTGCGCTATATGACTTCACTGTGTCGACTGTAAACTCTGTAATGAAGCCTGCCACAATACTGTCAAGCCAAAAGTCTACTGTGCGAGTGAATTTTCTTGTCACTTGCTGTAACTGCTCAATCTATACTGGGGTCTAATCTAGTTGTCGAATCTGGTTCGTCACATGGTTATATTTCAACCTTAGTATCCACTTCTGCAGTATATGTGGAAAATCACAGAAAAAGACTTCGTGTAAATCTGTAAACACGTATTTATCCAAATGTTTGCAAGGTGTGATGCTAGGGTTTCTATTGTCTTTCTGGGCAAACTCTAGCTCTTTGGTTCTCAACCAGCCTTCGATTTATGCTTTCATGGGGTTCCAAGGTCTCAACATTCCCTTCTAATGGCTCAGTGGTCTTCTTGTTTCACTCATTCTTTTCTCATGCACTCTATCTTGCCTACTCAGTACTCTGTTGTTCCTCTTAACATGACAACATAACCATTTGTTGGTTTACAACTGCTCTCTTCTACTACCTGAGTTGTTGACCCAAGGTTCATATCTTTCAGGTTACCAACAAAGCCTCTAAAACTATTGACCCTTCTGGTGAAATAAAAGGCAACATAGTACACAAAATGCACTGCGCAGTCTCACTCGAGATAGCTTTATATGGGTGGCTGTAAGACTCGAGTGTTTACAACCTAGGATTGAGTATGAGATAATGATTTGTTAACTAGAACCATGCACTAAGAACTATGAAAGTAATCTTCTTATTTCTCACGGTTGCATATATGTATTTCACAGTCTATTTCCCAACAACATAAACATATTCTATAACAATGTAATTAACTCATTTATTAAGCATAGCCATTAACTGCTGAAATGAAGTAAAGAGATGCATACATTCATCATATTACACAGATATTACCGTGGTTCACCCCCTCCTGGGCTACGTCCACAAATATTTGGCTCTTGGCTCTTTTATTATGGTAGTTCTGCATTTTTGGTGCCGCACGCTTACAATTCCCCTCTCATGGGTAAGATATATATGAGGCGAACTAGATCGCACCGAGCTCTACAACCTACGAACTAATCCTCAGATCTACCTTCTCTCCTTCATTCTAGCTCAACAACTTACAAAAATAGTACATAACGGTATTTCATAAGGCCTCCATTCAGGTATTACTCTCATGGGATGTTATAAGGACCCAAACCCTTACAAAACATAGTAAACTTACTGTAAAAACACCAACCTAATATATAAAAACCTAATCAACCAACAACCAACTTCTATATGATACCTGCATATCTATATTTATACATTTTAGGCTCTTCAACCTTCTTACCGAAAATTACCAAAACCTTAACCCTACCGAGGTTAGGTCTTCCTCCCATGCACACGTGTTGTTCTTCCTCCAACTGTCGCTTTCCTTATGCACGCTTTCTTGCATGCATGCGTGTTGTTCTTTCTCCAGCTGTTACTTCCGTTTCTGCATGCTTCTTTCCCACGATCGTTCTTCTTTCCACTTCAGCCTGGTGCCAACAAGAGAGACTCTCATAATTTTGGCAAAGCCTATGGTTTTTCATTAGTGGACCTAGATTACCCCATGGACTCCTAGGATGTAGTGGAAGATTTTGACTATGAAATTGAAAATGTAATAACAAATTTGAGGAATAGAGTTGTTGAGGTTTCAACATGTGGGCATGTTTCTCCTATAGAGAGAAAATGAATATCAGAGTCCAAAGGAACATTTACCAATTATGCCATTGTCACAAGCTTGGTAAAGCATGAGCGTATTACTTCTAAGTCAGTGGTCCTTACAAGCAATGGGAGGTGTATTAATATGAGGTCGATGATTCACCCAACTGGAGTTCCATTCCCTGTTCAAGAACATAATTCCATGAATCAATTAAGGTAGTCATTTAGTATTCGATGGAGAAAGGTTTCATTAAAAAACTCTAAATCAGGAACATTTCTAGTTCTCTCAAGTAACATAGTGGTAGAGCATATCTTGAGCGCATAAAACATCTCTAGATTTTATGGTAGAAGTTGAGAATATATCTCAAATTTGAAGGTATTGGATCAACATCCAAAGATTTAAATCTCATATTTGGAGGAAGGATCTAGTTTTTCAGGTAGAGGATCAATCAAATAGTTCCAAATTCCTTGCAAACCAATTGAGATTATTTGATTGATAGGTTTTGTTTTCCAAGAGGGGGGTAATAACTGGTTTTTGTATTGTCTATTTAAAATGACCATTTTGGAATGTAATATGGTGGTCCGAGAGGGGTTTTAAATGGGGAGGTCATTTTATTGACCAAAATGTAAACCCGGTCTCTGTAATTTATGCATTTTCATGCTCAGAACAACAAGTTCATGAACATTTTACTTGTCTTCCATATCAATTTCCCTTCTTATCTAATGACAATTATGATTCTTGCAATGCATTAGTCATTGCACAATTTTAGATTTACTGACAATAGAGATTCTATTGTTCATTATCATTAAATTGTATTTTGTTTTTCAGATATTTTGATTTAGATTAAAACGATATTTTGGTCTAAATATGTTCTCCATGAATGTAGAAGGATGAGCAGATTGCATGGCATTCACATTCATTAAGTGTTTACTTCTTCCATTTCATGTTGTCTCTTTAAATGTTTACTATCCATCTTCTTGCCTTTGACCTATGAAATGCTACCCTTTAGTTGGATTTGAGCCCAATTTCCTCCACCTTTCTTATTCATCTAGATCCACTTGGTAAAATTCATTTTTCTCAACCATTGAAATAACTTGATGATGCCCTAGCTTTCCCTTTAGAATTAAAGTGAAAATTTAGGTACTAAAATATTTTTGCGCCATTGTCGGAGATGGAGGAACGAAGAATTTATCCCTGGGAGAACGAAAATGATCAATTATAGCTTTTGATGGTGAATAGGAGTTAGACACTTTTTTCTGACTGCATCATTCACCTCGCAAATCCAAGAAGGAAGAATCTATTGGTGACTCCACTGATTCAATATGTCTAAGGCTATGAAATCCATTTTGGAATAGAGGTGTGAAATTTTTTATTTCTCAAATGTGCCTAGCTTTCCAAATCTTGTGCCTAGTAAGGATGAATGGGAAAGTTGTTTACCGAGGTTTAGAGAAAATGAATGGGAAGTTATTGTTGAGCACATGTTGGACTTTCATGTATGTATGCGTCAGCTGGGAATTGTTCATGAAGATGTCTTGATAAATATGTCAGGTACTCACTGGAGGGGAAAGCATGAGAATGGTGTAGATCTTTTCCCCCTTCCAGCATTTCTTCATTGAAGGAATTCCATGTTACTTTTCATGATTTTTGCAAAGACATATTTCATACTAAATCTCTTTATCAATGTTGTTTTGAATAATTTGAGTGATTATATCATCATTCTAATCATGAAGTTCAGGATCAATTTTCTTATCATATGCATGTGGAGTATTTTAATCAACAACCTCAACATAATATTGAGTCCACTATTCATAAAGAGTGAAAACCAATCTATGATAGTTTTGATTATGGAAATGAGCAGTTTTTTACATCGACACATGCATTTGATTCGATTGAAGACAATGGAATAGTCCAGCAGAATGAAATTTTTATTGAGTATATTGTTTCTGTTGCTGAAATTAATGAAGATAGTCTAGTTTTTTCTCATCCTGATGCCCTTGCTTTGAATAAAGTTAAAGATATTTCTACCCAAAAATCTAATGGACATATTGAAGAGAATTTTGTTGTCCCTTATCATAATTAAACAAGTGATGATTATGGAATGACACCAATGACAGATGAACAACTTATATGGAGACAACTTGTTCAGAAACTTCCCATATTGCAGTATTCAAAATCCTCTTAAAGTGCAATAGTAAGTATCAGCTGCCTATTCAAATTCTGTTGATTTTTTTTTTGTATTCCTACATTCTTTTGTTTAGCTGGAAAGAGGAAGATCAATTTATTAGTAGAATGATTACATGGATGCATTGGAAGTTCTCCTACACATGATTAGCATGATTTCGGTAGGTTATTATAGTAGGATGGTTGAATAATCTTGCATCTAAAGAAATTTTCAGTTTGTTGGTATACTGTATATTATTAATGAAGACTCCTTGGCCCAATGGAGACACTGGATTCAAGTCTTTCCAGTTTCAATTTGGTTTTTCAGCTTGCGGGAGAGTTTGCCTTCAGTTGAGCATTTGCAGGGACAATTTGCAGAGATAGACGAAAGAAGGAATAGTGGTCTGTGTGTTCTTGGATCATCACAGGGAATATTCCATCCCCAGAAGGATCCATTGTTAGTACTAATACTTGCAATGTTAAAAGTTTGACATTTGGCCAATAGCAGGGGCACTACCAGAAGCCATGCATTCTTGTAGCGCAATCATTAACATGTTCTTGTCAACCTTTTTGCTGATTTTCTATCGAAACTCTCAAAACCACCAACTTTTCAAGTCTCCCATATCCTCATATTTTCATCTCTTGAAGTATTGATTAAAATAGAGTCATATTTTCTTTATTATCTCCTTATCTATCCAAATCTAAATATTAAAAAAATATTTTAAAATCATTTGTCGAAATGATTTTATCTTGATAGTTTATCCCATATTGTTAAAAATATTTTTTTTTGTCTCATTTCCAATGCCTTTTTACCAACGCTTAAGCTAATCCATAGCCACAATATCACCAAGCATACACCACGAAGAGTCAAGGAAGTAATCACATGGAATACTCACAAGTCGACAAGGAGTTCTCAACATGTCAACAACTTGATAAGCCGACTCTCATTTTAAAATGTTTATTTTTTATATTCTCAATGCATGTGGGATATCGTCCCATGTACATAAAAGAAAGATGAAGAGCCCATCGTGAGAGACCACACGATGTGAGAAGAGTCCAGATGATTGGTATCACATGTATACGAAGAGTTTCAAGCAAGTGTGTCATGTCAAGAAGAACTCTAACTCTTCACTAAACTCATCCTCAAAGTGCGCCAAGGAGATCACTAGGAAGTAAAGTGTTAATGAACTCACAGAGTCTTATGCAAAATGGCTATCTTACTGTTCAAACCAGAGTGTGAAAGAATCCATCTATGAACAACCATGCACATTAGAGGTGACATAGAAAGTGGAAAAGTTTTTTAGAAAGGTTTTTTAAATTTATATGACAAATAGGACATAAAATCACCACTTTTGGATCCTTTTATTTTGGTATTAAGGTTCCCAAATCAAGGAGGCAAATTGCAGATCTTGAAGAAATGTTGCATAAAGAAACAATTGGATTCAAGGGTTTGTTGCAAGAAGCAACCATTAGTGATTGGCCATATGTAATACCTGTTGTTGATATTTCGAAGTTAAATTGTATAAGGTGTCTTACTCTTTATGAATCCTATTTTTTTCATTGTCAATTTTTGGTGAATATTCAACCAACAAAGGGTATATTTTTTTTTGCAAGCCTACACATCTACAATATAGAAAAACCTATGGAGGGTATACCTAGTGGTAATCGTCCTCCTAGAGAATGGGATTTTCATCTTTTCCACTTGGATTCATCTCTTAGAGTGAAGAAATTTATTTCCAAATAGGAATCTAGTCCACTAGATAAATTTAAGACTCCATATAAATAATATGATCCCAACATAAATGAAAAAGTCAGGATTTTAGGTGTGCATGGAATCAAGGCACTATTACCTTTTCTCAAATCTGTGGAGGTTAGTTCTCTAAATACATCTGATCTGAAAATTGTTGTATTGAAGGAGAAGCCTTTCTTACTGATAAGAGAGACTCTCATAATTTTAGCAAAGCCTATGGTTTTTCATTAGTGGACCTAGATTATCCCATGGACTCCTAGGATGCAGTGGAAGATTTTGACTGTGAAATAGAAAATGTAATACCAAATTTGAGGAATAGATTTGTTGAGGTTGAACATGTGGGCATGTCTCTCCTATAGAGAGAAAACAAATATCATAGTCCAAAGGAACATTTACCAATTATTCCATTGCCACAAGCTTGGTAAAGCATGAGTGTATTACTTCTAAGTCAGTGGTCCTTACAAGCAATTGGAGGTGTATTAAGATGAGGCCGATGATTCACCCAATTGGATTTCCATTCCCTATTCAAGAACATAATTCCAGGCATCATTAAGGTAGTCATTTAGTATTCAATGGAGAAAGGTTTCCTTAAAAAAATCTAAATCAGGAACATTTCCAGTTCTCTCAAGTAACATAGTGGCATAGCATATCTTAAGTGCAGAAAACATGTCCAGATTTTATGGTAGAAATTGAGAATATATCTCAAATGTGAAGGTATTGGATAAAGATCCAAAGAATTCAATCTCATATTTGGAGGAAGGATCCATATTTTCAGGTAAAGGATCGATCAAACAGTTCCAAATTCCTTGCAAATCAATCGAGATTATTGGATTGATAGCTTTTGTTTTCCAAGAGGGGGGTAATAAATGGTATTTGTATTGTCTATTTAAAATGACCATTTTGGAATGTAATATGGTGGCCCGAGAGGCGTTTTAAACAGGGAGGTCATTTTCTTCACCAAAATGTATACATGTTCTCTGTAATTTATGCATTTTCATGCACAAAACATCAAGTTCATGAATGATTTACTTGTCTTCCATGTCAATTTTCCTTCGTCTTATCTGATGAAAATTATGGTTCTTGCAATTCATTAGTCATTTCACAATTGTAGATTTACTGACAATAGAGATTCTACTATTCATTATTGGTAAATTGTATTTTGTTTTTCAGATATTTTGATTTAGATTAAAATGATATTTTGGTCTAAATATGTTCTCCATGAATGTAGAAGGATGACCAGATTGTATGGCCTTCACATTCAATAAGTTTTTACTTCTTCCATTTCATGTTGTCTTTTTAAATGTTTACTATCCATCTTCTTTCCTTTGACCTATGAATTGTAAGACCTATTGCTGATATTTTGAAGTTAAATTGTATAAGGCGTCTTCCTCTTTATGAAGCTTATTTGTTTTAGTTTCAATATTTGGTGACTCTTATGCCAACAAAGGATATATTTTTGTTGTGCAAGTATACACATCTACAGTCTAGACATACGTATGGAGGTTCTATCTAGTGGCGACCGTCCTCCAAAAGAATGGGATCATTGTATTTTCTAGTTGGATTAATCTCTTAGAGTGAAGAACTCTCTTTCCAAATAGGAATCTATTCGACTAGAGAAATTTAAGACACCATATAAAGAATATGATTTCAACATAAATGAAAAAGTTTATAAAACTCAAGATTTCAGGTGTGCATGGAATCAAAGGCACTATTACCTTTTCTCGAATATGTGGAGGTTAGTTCTCTACATACACCCGATCAGAAAATTATTGTATTGAAGGAGAAACATTTCTTACTGATAAGAGAGACTCTCATAATTTTGGCAAAGCCTATGGTTGTTCATTAGTGGACCTAGATTACCCCATGGACTCCCAGGATGCAGTGGAATATTTTGACTGTGAAATAGAAAATAAAAAATTTAAATAATAGAGATATTGAGGTTTCAACATGTGGGCATGTCTCTCCTATAGAGAGAAAATGAATATCAGAGTCCAGAGGAACATTTACCAATTATGTCATTGTCACAAGCTTGGTTAAGCATGAGTGTATTACTTCTAAGTCAGTTGTCCTTACAAGCAATGGGAGGTGTATTAAGATGAGGCCGATGATTCACCCAAACAAAGTTCAATTACCTGATCAATAAAATAATTCCAGGCATCAATTAAGGTAGTCATTTAGTATTCGATGGAGAAAGGTTTCCTTAAAAAACTCCAAATCAGGAACATTTCCAGTTCTCTCAAGTAACATAGTGGTAGAGCATATCTTGAGTGCAGAAAACATCTCTAGATTTTATGGTAGCAGTTGAGCATATATCTCAAATTTCAAGGTATTGGATCAACATCCCAAGAATTCAATCTTAGATTTGGAGGAATGATCCATATTTTTAGGCAGAGGATCGATCAAACAATTCTAAATTCCTTGCAAACCAATTAAGATTATTAGATTTATAGGTTTTGTTTTCCAGGCAAGGGGTAATAACTGGTATTTTTATTGTCTATTTAAAATTACCATTTTGGAATGTAATATGGTGGCTCGAGAGGGGTTTGAAAGGGGGAGGTGATTTTCTTAACAAAAATGTAAACATATTCTCTGTAATTTATGCATTTTCATGCTCAGAATATTAAGTTCATTAACAATTTACTTGTCTTCCATATCAACTTTCCTTCTTCGTATCTGATGAAAATTATGATTATTGTTATGCATTATTCATTACACAGTTGCAGATTTACTGACAACAGAGATTCTACAGTTCATTATTTGTAAATTGTATTTTCTTTTTCAGATATTTCGATTTAGATTAAAATGATATTTGGTCTAAATATATTCTCCATGAAAGTAGAAGGATGAGCAGATTGCAGGGCCTTCACATTCATTAAGTGTTTACTTCTTCCATTTCATGTTGTCTCTTTAAATGTTTATTGTCCATCTTCTTTCCTTTGACCTATGAAATGCTACTCTTTAGTTGGATTTGAGTCCAATTTCCTCTACCTTTCTTATTCATCCAGATCCACCTAATAAAATTCATTTTTCTCAACCATTGAAATAAATTAATGATGCCCTAGCTTTCCCTTTAGTAGTCAAGTGAAACTTTAGGGACTAAAATTAGGCTCAAGATCTTTGTGTCATCCAACAATGTCACCTTTCCTACGACATCAAGCCCTTCATGGATGAGGTATTGTGTGATGTTTTCCCACTGGAAGTTTGTGATTTTCTATTAGGTGAGCCATATATGTGGTTGTGCCATGTTGTTTATGATTCTCGACCCCATAACATCATTGTTAATTTGGGGGGTCATCTCTACATGATACTAGATGTAGTTCTGACAAAATAGTGCCACAAAGTAATCTCTCACATTGCAAAGTTTATCCTCTTAATAATCTAGACAGAAGGTGAAAAGAGGGACACTACAACCACTACAGCCTTAGCTCAAGAACTTTCTATCTAGCAGAAGTAGATTGTAAAAGAGCACAAAAATATTGTTACATCACCTACGGGGTGCCCCCACACTGTCCAATCCAACAAAGTTACAATAACGCCCTTCATACTCCTCATATCACATCTTCAATGGAAGATTCCTCCCACACTTAGGGAGATCATGTAGCTATATTGGTTAAATAGATCCAACCCCTCCAACAATAGGTTTGTAACAACCTTCAACAAGCTAAGGAGGACAACTTCTTCAGTAAGGCAAGAAACTCACCAAGGTTCAGATTCAACAAAAGCTTCCCCAAGAACTTGACGCAATGGAGACCATTTCTTCCTAAGGGGGGAGGATTGATCTAGGTGGATATTGGTGGGCACCCACCTATTCCATCAGATCGAAATACAACTTTCCACCTTCGCAGTTATTTTACAGTTTTTTGGGTCCCAAACTTCCAGGGCCATTTTGAGGCCCTGAATGAAATTTGTTTGATGTTTGGGGGCCCAGGAGACAATGATAGGATTTGGCATAGGCCCAATCAAAATTCTTTCTTCTCAGTTAGAACTTTCCAATGAGATATCGTGCGACCCAAATGAAGATCATATGCAAAATTTACGCCCTCGAGAAGTTGACGTATCAACAACCCCCATCGGGGCCAACAAACCTTTTGACATTTCATATTCTAGGGTTTTAAGCCCTAATATTGGCTCATTACCCCTTAATTGGGGCATATTATATTAGTAATTTTATTTTATTTATGTCGGATTTAGGCCATTAGTTGTAATTATACCTCCTAGTCTCCTATATATACCCAGGAGACATTTTCATTTTGAATCATCTTGTACTTGAACATTTAAGTGGGGTAAAAGGAGGTTGCCCCCTCGAAGAG
>SNQJ01S0044008.1:71604-84795 GCA_010110895.2 Picea sitchensis | reverse complement strand
ATGGTTCAAATGGTTACCCTTGGCAGAATGGTGGTATAACACTTCCTTTCATACTGCAACAAAAATGACACCATTAATGGAACTCTATGGATACCACCCTCCTTCCATCACTTCTTCTCTAAAAGAAAAATCTAAGTTTCAAGCAATGGAAGATCACATCGAGCATCAACAACAAGTTCTCCAAATCTTGAAGGACAACTTGACCATGGCACAAAATCGCATGAAACAACAAGTAGATCAACATCATAGTGAAAGAAGTTTTGAAGTAGGGTATTGGGTTCTTTTAAGACTACAACCATACAAATAGATGTCCCTCAAGCAAGCCAAGAAGGATAATAAATTATCACCAAAGCACTATGGCCCTTATAAGGTGTTGCAAAAGGTTGGTACTATGGCATACAAATTGGAGTGGCTTGCATCCTCACGAGTACACCCAGTTTTCCATGTTTCATGCTTAAAGAAAGTTATAGGTGACAAGATCCCAGTTCAAAGTATATTTCCAGAACTTGATGAGGAAGGAAAAATCATATTGGATCGTGAAGCCATCACTGACACAAGAATTCTCCAGCTGAGGAATATATTCATTTTAGAGTATCTCATTAAGTGGAGGAAACTTCTTACTGAATATTCCACTTGGGAATATGATTCTTTTATACAAAAGAATCAATAATTACTCAAGCATTGCGGACAACACTTATCTCAAGGGGAGGGGCATGTCAAGCCCTAAATAGTGTCACATTACCCCTTAATTGGGGAATATTACATTAGTAATGTTATTTATTTATGTCAGCTTGGGTCCATTAGTTGTAATTGTACCTCCTAGTCTCCTATATATACCAAGGAGACATTTTCATTTGGAACCATCTTGTATTGGGAACTTTATGTGGTGTATAAGGAGGTTTCCCCCTTGAAGAGGCTTATTATCTGAAATTCTATCTTTTTCAAGGCGTTGAGTACTTATTCTGAGGTTTTTCTATGCTATCTTGATATTTGGTTCTTAATAGTCTATGTTGATTTTACCCCTTAACCCAACACTCGACAATTAATTCCAAATAAATCATTTATTGAATTAAATCACATGCGTGTAATCAAATAAACATGTAGCAGAAGCATAAACAAGGAAACCAAAAATATTAAACAAAGAAAAAAACAATTCGGGTATAAACATTGGAAAAACCTCGAAGGGAAAACCGATACTTAGATTATTTTATTAAGGTGAAATCAGGGCTTCCGTAACATGGAAAATGTCCCACTGAGATAAATATGACTATAGAAAAAACTAACACAATTTTCTCTGTCATATAGCCCTAAACAACACAATTTTCTCTGTCATATAGCCCTGAACAACACAATTTTCAAGGTATACGTGACTTCTCTTTGTCACACCCACGTATATGCACATGTCTCCACTGGAACCCGCATACATGTACATAAATACTATACGACAATTTTTGTATGGTGCTACACTTTCGTCTGGATTCTATCAGTTGAAACCCACCTGCAACTACCTCTGTTCTCTATTCTCCTTGACTTGTATGATCTCTATATGGAAATCCTTCTCCACTTATCCAAGATCTTGATTCATGGTACTTCGTGATCCAACCCTCTCTACATCAATACTTTTATGGAATATCTTCACCAAACAGTGAGATCTCCTCAATCTTGTGTAAGAAAAAGTCCTTCTTTGCTTCTAAACTCTCAACCCTCTTCACACTATAAACAATCCTTTTGTATGTATGACCTTGGAATCTCACCAAAATTTTTGAGCTTGATCTCTCACCAAAGTTCGACCTTGGTATCTCACCAAAAAGTGTCTTCTCCTTTACCCTATCCTTTCTTTTATAATCATTAGTTATAATATTTTTCTAATCTCCAAAGTGATTGATGGTTGAGATCACTTCTCACACTCACTTGATATTTATATTGCATGCTAATTACTTTTAGTATTTTCCTTAAATAACTCAACTAATTAATAAAAAAAGTAAATTACCAAAATAGAAGGCTTTGGAAAAATTCCACGTGCTAGACGCCAAGCCCATGTGGAAGTACCTGTTTGATGCTACATGAATCAACACTCCCTCTTAGCGAGGAAGGTACTTCTCCCACCTAGAATTGGATTTGTCTTCACTACCATATTTACTACCATGTCTGCTATCCAATCCACTTGATTGGTTGCGCCCTTTGAAAAATAAGCTATCCTTGCCATCTTGCTTGGACATGTCTTCAAAGACTTCCCTCTGATCATGCTCCTAGAAGTCTCCTTCTCCTGAGCATCTTGCATGAATCCTCCTTGAAAGACTTGGAAGCCTTCTCCTTCCCACTTGAACCCAATGGATGATTCCCTCTAAGAATATCAACCTTCAAAGCTACCTGCTTCTTGTTCTCTGTCACTCTATTACTTTCCATTGCTCACATAGGTTGGCCATTTATCCTATACAAGTTTCTCTCTCTAACTCCAAAAATGGTTTCTTTGTCTGATATAGATCCTCTAGGCGTGACCAATGCCTACCCATCTCAGAATAATACCTCATAGCACTTCTTATAAATTGTTGATATTGCGAGCACACTCCTCATGAGTTCTAGCACCCATAGCACATTTTTCACTCTCAAAGTTCCTTCTGACTCCATATGGAATGACATTGCTCCAAATCCTTTCAGTTCATTCTTGGTACCCATACCAAGTTCCATATGCATATTTGAGTTAGATTTTGTGAAGGTCTCGAACACCTCTCATGCTCCTGTCATATGACATTTGGCTCCACTATATATCAACCATGCA
Source organism: Picea sitchensis (assembly GCA_010110895.2). NCBI lineage: Eukaryota > Viridiplantae > Streptophyta > Pinopsida > Pinales > Pinaceae > Picea > Picea sitchensis. The sequence goes on along the minus strand of SNQJ01S0044008.1, from coordinate 82,016 downwards.
CCAATTGCTATGGTGCCCAAAGAAGTCTTAGAAAAAAGTTCAAACTTCTTTCAAAACTCATCCATTTGACTATTTTCCGATGCAACTACCTTTGGTTGTGTTTCATTCCCACCCTTCTTCCTATGCAAACATTGCCTTGCATAATGCCCAAACTTATGAAATGCAAAGAACTTGACTTTTATCATGTCCTTCTTCTTGTTTTCTTGATAAGTAGACTCTCCACTATAAATCTTCTTGAACTTGCCCTTCTTTTCTTGATCGAAAAGAGCAAGGTTCTCATCATTCTTGTGCCGACCTCCATTCAGATCTTCATCTCAAAGCTCTTCCTGAACAAAGTCATCCCACAAACTTGAACAATTAGAGAGTATTTATCGTGCCGCAATTATTTTGATGAACAATTTCCACTCCTTTATGAATCCTTTTAGTGCCATCCTCACCAAATCTGAATTAGCCACTATCTCCCCAAATGCACCTAGCTTATCTCGAACCTGTATGATTCAACTGAGACAAATTGTCACCATATATGATCCTGTCATCTTTGTGTCTCTAAGATTTTCTCTTAGCACCATCTTGTGATTTTCGTTCTTTCTCTGAAAAAAATCTCCAAATATTCCCACATGTCCCTGGCAGGTGTCTTTCTCGATAGATGAGGGATAAAACAATCCTTCACTACATCTAGAATTATGTATCTGACTTTCACATCCTTTTGATTATGGATGACGAGATCTGTCCCATCCATTGGAGGAGTTTTATGAGTATTAGCAAATTCCTAGATCCCATTCTCCATCAATACCAACATGATTCTATCCTTCTAAGGAATATAGTTGGAAACCCCATTGAAACTATCCTCAAAGCACAACCTAGTTTCCATCTCGAAGATCTGATTTGATAACCCTCTGTTAAAAATTCCCCTATATTGTCATGTAGGGCCTTATATGTGCCTGTCACAACTGCATCATGCGTATGTACATGCCTATGCTCACTGTATCCTACATACATGAAAGTGTCTCCAAATACACCCATGTTTGTATGTGGATGTCCTTTATGTGACCCAAATACAACTCAGTAAACCTACACCAACCTAGTTTCGATTCAATACTGTTGTTTCCTTGAAAGATGTCCTTCTATTTCCACCTACCAATTATATATATGACACGATATCCTTGCATATATGATAGATCTTCTTTCAACTATTATGGATATGAGATATGGTTTCCTCTTAAAGCATGCTCTATAATACCATGTTGATTTTAACCCTCAACCCAACACTCAATGGTTAATTTCAAATAAATTACTTATTGAATTAAAGCACAGTTGAGTAATCAACTAAACATGCAACATAATCATACATAAGGAAACCATGGAGGGAAAACCAGTACTTAGATGCTTTTATTAAGGTCAAATCATGGCTCTCATAATAGGGAAAATGGTTAATTGAAAGAAATACAACTATAGACAAAAACACCATAGTTTCCTCTATTGCACGATCCTTGAACAACATGCTTTTCAAGTTATACAAAAATTCCCTTTGTCACACATCTGTTTACACACCTGTTTCCACTGATACTCTCGTACATGTATGTAAATATTGTACAACAACTTTCATACAACACTATGCTTTCCTCTAGCTTCTATCAACTGAAACCTGCCTACAACTGCCTATGCTCTCTCTTTTCTTTGACTTGTATGATCTCTAGATGGAAATACTTCTCCACATATCCAAGATCTTGAATCATAGTCCTTCGTGATCCAACCCTCTCTACATCAACACTTGGATGAAATCTCTTCACCCAACCAGTGATATATCCTCAATCTTGTGTAAGCAAAAGTCCTTCTTTTCTTCTACACTCTCAACCCTCTCCACACTAGAAAAAGTCCTTCTTTGCTATGTCCGACCTTGGCATCTCACCAAAAGTTCCGACCTTGATCTCTCACCAAAGTCCAACCTTGGTATCTCACCAAAAAGTGTCTTCTACTTTACCCTAGTCTTGATTTTATAATCATGATTTATAATCTTTTTCTAACTACAAAGTGATTGACGGTTGATATTACTTCTCATACTCACTTGAGATTTAGATTGCATGCTAATTAATTTTAAATTTTTTCTTAAATAACTCAACTAATTAATAAAACCACTTTTACCTTAATTATAACTTTAATTAAAGTAAATTACCAAAATAGAAGGTTGTGGACAACTTCCACATGCTAGACACCAAGCACACGAGGAAGTACCCGTCCAATGCTACATGCATCAACAATCTAGACGTAGACCTAGGTGATAGGGGGGAGCATCCAAAATTCTCAGATACCCTGATTTTGAGGGAGGTTTGGCCAGATTTGGTCATGGGAAACCCAAGTCAAGTTTAAAGGGGGGAATGTAAGGATAAAATTGACTCAATGAAAGAGTCTTGAAGTTGTTAGGTCAATAGTGGTGGTTTCGAGCACATGGCATTGGTGACTTGTGGTATTGAGCCCATATATTACATGTAATGAAAGCCTATAAAAGGCTGGTAATACTCCATTGTAACGTGTCGATAGTTGAGCAATGAAGGCTCACCTAGTTGGGGCTAGGATATTGGCTGGCTTTTCCAGATTTGGCCAAGGGTAATAATAGATCTATTATTGGCTAGTTTATCCCTTAAGGGTTTTCCAGGATAAATATTGTGTGATTTATGTGTGTTGTTTCTATGATTTGAAATATTACTTTTGTCTCGTATTTTTATTTCTCAACGCCAATGAATCTTCAAAGAAGGATTAAACCTTGGAAAGATGGATTACCTAAGAGATTGAGTAGTAGAGAAGAGGATGTTAGAGCCCAAAAGGGATAAGTTTAAAGGAAAATATGAAAAAAATGTGTCCCTTCTCCTTGAATGTGCTTCAAAGGGAGATGGGTATGTCATAAAGTGGTATCTAAGCTCATCTTACAACACTAATGTTGATGCTAAAGGACTAGGGAGTTCTAAAGAACAATATCTCAACCTCTTAGTAGACTAAACCAAGAAGAGGCAAGATTATCACCCTATTTTATAGCCCGGGATAAATCATTTAGACCCTAATAACCTAGAGCTTAATATTTTATTTATTATTTTAATACTTTGTACTTCTATATGAAATACCAATTAAATAAAGTACAAAGATTAAAAACAAAGTTAAAGTAACCTAACTCTAAGTTAAAAAATTGAAATCTTGATTGTATGCTTTTTGGATTTATTGTTTTTTTATTTTATGATTTTACCTTTTAAAAGAGTGAAATGTAGATTCAACTAAAGTTAATATAAATTAGTGACATTATATGTGCAAAATTTTAGGAAAAACTTAAACGACTAAACTAAATTAGTTAAGAAAATATTTACAAGAGAACCATATAATTGAAACCCTAATCTTTTCTTAACTTTACATCATTTTTGTATTTTCGGTTTTGTGTAAAATAAAATTATTACTAATCAATTAAAGTGAGAGCACTTAAAACAAAAATGATATAAGCAACAATAAAAACTAATTTGTTTTGATAAAAACCTAAAAAATGTTAAACATGTTGTAAACTAATTTGTTTTGATAAAAACCTAAAAAATGTTAAACATGTTGTAATGAGTCATTTTTTTTAACGTTAAAATCAATGAATGGAATTGAAAAGAACATCGAAATTGTTTAAATAAATTAGTATGCTTTTGATATTTTATGTTTTTTAAAGTGTTACAATTTGTTAAAAGAAAATGAAACTAATAAAAGAAAATAAATAGATAAAATAAATTCTATACATAAAATTATAAAAATGAATGAGTTCATATGATTTGTATTTTTTATATTTTTAAATGTAATGTTAAAAGAAAAATGTAAAGAAATGAAATTTTTAACATAAAAATAAAGGATTTTAGAACTTGAAGAGTTTAATATTTATTTTTAATGGAACCCCCATATATTTTTTCGGATTTGTTGAAGATGCTCACGACCCACCACACACTTCATGAAGACTTCCCATTCCTTGGTGAAGCCTTTCAAGGTTATCCTTATCAACTCTAAATCCGATATGACCTCCCCAATTTCAGTCAATCCATCTTTCACTTGAGCTACTCGGGTAATATAAGAAGACACACTCTCCCCCTTACCCATATTAGTATCATGTAGTTTATCCTTCAAGGCCATCTTTTGATTTTCATTCTTCTCATTGTACAAGTTTTTTAGTGCATCCCACATCTCTTTGGTTATCTTCTTCTCAGCCAAGTGTGGGATAAGGTGGTCCTTCACCCCATCCAGAATAAGCCTCTGAGCTTTGACCTCCTTTACCTCAAGTAAATCCAAATCTATAGGGTCTGCGGATGGAACAACAACTATGGTGTTGACAAAGCTTCAAATTTTGTTCTCTCTAAGAATAACTGACATCTTGACTTTCCATTGTAAATAGTTGAAAATCCATCCAACCGGTCCTCATACTTGATGCAAACAACCATCTCCCTGTCAATTGTTCAATGGAAAACAAACAATCAAGTTTCCCCCCTTCAATTGTTTCCCAAAAATAAAATTGCTCACTATAAATCAGAGCCCAAGCTATGATACCATGTAGAAATTAAATGACAAAATCAACATGCACTATATTTTGTCATACACTCAACAACCTAGAGATAATTGTCATCTATGAATTCTGAGATGCATAAACCCACATTCAGAAAAATAATGAGTAGAAATACACATTGCTAAGAAATTTTACATTGGAATAAACACAATGAACAACAATCACACATCCATGTAATACTCAGAAATTTAGGCAACCATCTAGAAAAAATCCCAATGTAGGGAAACCCAAAGAGAGAGAGATATTTTATTAGCTTCAAGAAAGTTATATCAGCAACAACATACAATTTCTAGCAAGGGAAAAACTCACTTACCACACCCAAAACAATCCCCAATTTTCTTCCTAGAGAATCGTGCCAAAAACATACTGTTGTATGACCTCCCGTGACTGTACAACACCTCGAAATGCATTCCCATAGTCAATTGTATGGACAAAACTGTACGACCTCTTCAACAACAAGAAACACTCCAATCAACCTCTGATTTTGGGCCCACAAACAACCTCGAAAACCATGCCCTTTTCCTTGCTGTATGGACTATACGGATCCGTATAGTACGACCTCCAACATCAACAAATAACTCAACAACTTCACACAGAAAATCACCTTGGGAAATGTGCCCAATCTCCCTTGGGAAATGCACCCAACTTGCTACCCTTTCCTCTCCTCCTCAAATCTCTCTATGAAATCTCTCAATCTCTTCTTCTCATTGTGTCTTGCACACTATCCAATGCATTCTCTTATAATTTGAAAGTGACCTTTCACCTTCCAAGTGTCTTTTCACCTTCCCCATCCCTAAATCCAAAATCCAAGATCTAATCTTTTCTTTACATGATCAAGGGACATGATTCATTCCCTCCAAAATAAATCACTTAAAATATTAAAGTACAAATCCACTTTATAACATAAGTGCACTTTATGAAATAAAGTCACTTTAATATTAGAAGGTATAGTTTATAAAAGGTCACTTTAATAAAATAACTACTTTATTACAACTTTATAAAAACCCATTACAAAGTCAAGTGCCTAGTAGTGTAAATATAAGGCTACTTCCGCATACAAGAAAAAACATGCAGAGTACCTCCCGAGATATAAAAGCTAACAAAATAAACCTCCTGCTTCTGTAGATGAGGATGGAGAGAATGATAAAAGACTAAATTGTATGGCCTGGTAGATAGATTGTTGTGATAATTCAAAGGCTGTTTGAAGAGCATTAACATGCAATCTACATGTGTGTTTGAATTAATTAGATAGCTATTGTAAATCCACCAGGACCCTGTTCTATAAAGGCAGAGCCCAATCCATAAGGAACATGTGTTTTGTTTGATTTATTTAGGTTTTATTTTATTTCCGTAGATTGTAGATTGTAGTTACATGCATTATATTACTTTATTTTTCTATTAAGTTGATTAATTTGTGTTCAAGAGTGTGATTACTAGTCATGATTTATTTCTTCATAATTGAACATAGAATTCAATACACAAGTTATAATTGATGCATGCATATTGTGGTGTGATTTATGTTCAGAGTGTGATTGTTCATCATCATTTATTTCTTCATAATTGAACATATAATTCAATACATGATTTATAATTTATGCAAACATATTTTGATGTGTGTGTGAATGGTTTTCAATTTATTAGTTTCAATAATCCATAGATGAATCCCTTTACTACAATCTCATGATAGATAAATTAGTGAAAGATAAGAAAGTGTATCCTGCATAAACATTGCATGGTAACTCACAAGTAATCCAAAACCCCAGGTTGACAAAAATAATTTACAATTGTTTATCTACTTTTTCTATAAATTAGAAAGACAATTAAACAACCTGTCATTTTGGTGTTGTTGCTGAGGAGTTACAAAAGGTGTGGTAAGTACTTATTTCATTGGTTTTAGGACAACACATGGTATCAGGATTCATGGAAATAATTGTCAGCTACCTTCTCTGTACAATCCCCTACACAATGTTTTTCATTAAATCATATAGAGTGCATGAATAGAGATAGAGATTCAAAAGGTCTATTTCATGGTGTAGTAAGAGCCACCCAAGATACTAACCACCTTAAAACCAACAAAAGGAGGAGGTTCTAGGGTATCCAAATCTCACAAAAGGAACCTGCAATTGGATCTACAACAACAGTCTCTTCATCAGTAAAATAAATACCAATACCTACAATTGAAGAACACAAAAATCCAATTGATTCCACAATAGGATCTACTTTAGTAGATGAAGCAGAAATTGTACTTCCCGCTATAGAATTGGAAATTACATAAGAGCTTACCAATGGGAAACTAGATATTAAATTTCAATTGAACCTAGTGCAAGAACCAAAGGATTCCAACTTCTATGTTAAATTAGTAGCACAATAGAGTCTTGATTCTCTGAAATTTTGGTATAATATAGCAACACCAGAAGGAACAAGATCCACTAAGAAAGAAACTATCACATTTGAATTCTTGATCAAAGAGCCTGGAGGAGTGGCACAAATAAAGAATATATCTCCCTCAACCCTACCAAAATTCAATGATATGGAAAGTGAGGATCTAGATACATTCCTTTTCAAATTAGACATCCTCTGTAGAAGCTACGATTATGTTACATATACCAATAAATTAAAATTGTTTCCTGCCACCTTGAATAATGCAACATTGCACCAGTTTATGGGACTTGGCAGGGATAGTATCAGAACTTGGGAAGACATTAAGAATAAATTCCCGGAGAAGTATTAGGACTATTTCAAGGATAAATATCACAACGAAGGAATCTTCAGGATGATCTAGAAAGAATATGAGAGTTTGGGATACTATGTAGAATGATTTCGATATAAGTTGCAATGCTAGAAACAAAGTAAGTTGGATAAAGAAACTTTGTGAATTATTTTTGTTAAGAGGAATTAGAGATGAGTGCATTGATATTTTAAACTTAATGGGAGATGGATATGTCTCCTAACAAAGCTATGATGAGATTTTTGAACTTTGCAAACGTTATTTAAGAGGAGACTCTAGTCAAGGAAAGGGACATAGAGACATTACAACCATGATCACTAAAACATAAGGAGGAGGAATCACTTGAGCTAAGATTAGAAATTTGTTAGAAGATTTTAAAATTGATATCCTTAGCTCATTGAGTTCACAATTGGACACATTAAAATCCAAAAAAAAACAAGAAGAAGTAGAGCTATCCTTGTCAATATTTTCTTCTAAGTGCAAAAACAAAATACCCCTTGAAATATTGTCCATAAAATAAAAATGAGATCTGTGGGATCTATGAGTAGTATCATATCACCAATATTTGTACCTCTCTACGAGGATTAAACATAGTCTATCAAGGAGCAAATGTAGAGACCCAGTAGATCTTCCTTGTTTCTCAGAAACAACCTTGGTAGTTTTTGGTGCAAATATGCAACAAGGGTGAGCAAATATACAAACTTTGTGGTTGTGTCAAAGCTTCAGAAAAAAGTGGGTGAGAAAACCAAAAACCCTAGTTCTCTATTGATTGGATTTCTTCAGATCTATGCTATTCAAAAATAGAAAAGGCATGCAAGTGAAAATATACATGAATAAAAAAAATATGTAAAGAATCAATATGATCTATAATTCCCAATAACTAGAGTACAAATAAGATACACATGTGAAGAGGCCGATGAGGACAAATGCCTCCTAGTTTCCCCTCCATGGCAGGGTTCTTCTTTCTTTCCCGAATGTGTGGTAGTGATGGCTAGATTATCCTCTTGGCTAAAAGGAGCTATGGTGAGATGGAGCTAAAAGGTTAATGGAAATTTCAACAACATCTTTGTATTCTCAGGGGAAAATCCTATGGACATGGTATGGCTCTCTTTATTTTATAGGAAAAATAGTGGTTATCCTTGACATGGTCAAAATAATAAAATATTATGTTTAACCAAATCAATTGTTATCCACTGATTGATTTTTACTTTTAATTTAAATAAAACAAAGAGGAGAAAATGTATAAAAGGGGATTATGACTTTAATTAAGTGAAATAACTTAGGAAAAAAGGGAGTTTTCTTAATTTATGAAAGGGAATAATGGTGTGAAAGTGTGTATGACAATGGATACATGGACTATGATGGTGCATATCGGTAAGGCTAAGATTTTTAGGCTAGGTGTACAAATAAATGTTGATAACAGATGGAAACTAATGTGTGAGGTTAGGATAAAATCACATGAATGGCATATATTATATTTTTCTTTCACTAGAGTATGTGTCAGTCGAAGAGAAGAAAATATACCATGGGAAAAGGAGAGAAGGCCCAACCGGTCAAGAGGCCACAAAAAACCACCTATCAACAAAGGGTCATCAAGTGGGGATAAATATGATCTCAATGGGATGAGGTAGGCATACCCATACTTGTTGAGATAACTCATGACATCAATAGAGATACTATAAAGGAGTCTCAAATACAACATGATGCTAGAAAATATAGCTAGATTATATCAGCATGATAAAATTATTGTTATATACAATATTTGGATGGAAAAATTTGAAGTACGTCCCAACTGTGGCTGAACTGAGTACATAAGAACTTATTCCCCCTCATGCTAAAGGAGGGGGTTGGAAACAACCTAAGAATCCTTGATGGATAGGATTAGGGATCCACAAATTTTTCGTGAGCATACAAAAGGAAATCTCATCATGGGGCTCTGAGAATGACAGTATGGATCCAAGAAAATATGAGTAACTGCATCTGAGGATGAATCATATATGCATGCATGAATATAAAAAATGTGAGGTCATGAGATCCAACCAATTCTAAGATCAATGGGGCCTCTATCATCATGGTCCAAGGTAACCCATCAACTGGGGAGTAGGTACCAAGGTTCAATAGACTATCCCATAGAATAGATGTGTTGAAGTCGACAGGGGAAATTCCACCAGGGCTAACTAGTGAAGGAGTATTTGTAAGCTTGGTGTCCAAAGAACACCTATGAAGGAATAAATTTGAAAGAAATTGTTGAAACCAAGACAGTTGGGGGGCTATATGCAGGGAAACCCCCTTCTGAGGTCTACTACATCTCATAGATGTCCGAAATGATGGAATCAATAATTGGATCACTAAATTGTCAAGTGTATGATTATCAAATGTGCAAAAAGGAGTTGAAGTTGAGCACATAAAATACGACCAAGGAACCAAGTATAAATAGGGATCCAAGGAAACAATAATCTAAGCCAACCCTCTAGAATACAAGTGCTCAAGTCGATAGAGAGAATATCATTGGAACCAAGGATGATGAAACTCCAAGGGACCAACACGAGGTGATGAGAATGATGTGACTAATGGGAATTAACATGAGTGGATGGGTGGAAGGAAAAGAGAGGTGGAAGCAAGGCTTACCTTGTTCAGAGCAAAAATGTAGGGATAATATGGCAGCAACTAAAAACATCCATAAGGATATAGGGTGAATGGGCATAATGCAGGTCAAATGTATTAGTGGGATAATTGGATATGGATAGCTGGGAAACATTTGATGGGTACAAATGATGGAGGGTGACTCATCATAGATGATATGAACAAGGGAAACATAGGGATGTTTTCAGGGGGAAAACTGAGTGTGTGAGTAATAAAATGTTACTCACAAATGTGTTTAAAAACACAGTGGCCAATTGGAATCCTAATGAACATAGTTACCAACTTAACGAGAACTCTACAAAGTTCTCATTTTTTGGGGGTGAAGTTTTTAACCTCGTTTTTAAAAATGGTGCTACTGGTAGCACCCCCCTCCATTTTTAGGGTTTTTTTTGATATTTTAAATTTTCTGATACATAAGGTTTCCACTTTTTTTTTTAAATGCTTCTTTTTTCATTTATTTTCAAATTGTTC
>SNQJ01S0044008.1:60857-71594 GCA_010110895.2 Picea sitchensis | reverse complement strand
GCCAAAATTGCCAGAAAACTGTTTTGAGCCAATCGGAAAAGGTGGGTGGCCACCGATATCCACCTGGATCAATAATACAAGGGGTGAATTCTTCCTAGTAATGCCAATGGGGCTAACTAGGAAGAAATGACATGGGAAAATTACTTTGAGCAATATTGATGGGACATGCCGAGAATAAATGATTGACACCAAGAACACCCTCATAATGATGCCAATGGGGATGGCTAGGAGGATTCCACTCAACTCTATCCAGTAATATCAAGGAGGATGGTTAGACATAGAGGATGATAATACAATCATGTCGACTAATGCCAATGGGGATGATTAGGAGGGGAGAGTCAAAATATTATTCCACACTTGTAAATTCCAAAGGGGATGGATGAGGATTGGAAAACAAAGGCCACTCTAAATAATTTCTATGAGACTATTTCAAAGGATAACAATAAGGATTATGACCCCTAAGAATGTTGATGAGGCTAATCAGGAGGGATTAAAACAATGGGAATCATTCCTGAGAATTTTTGTGGGGTTGGAAAGGAAGGAAACATAACATGAGGAATCCCTCCTAAGAATTTCGATGAGGTTGGTCAAGAGGTATCCACACCAAGGGGTCCTCATGATAATATTGATGAGGTTGGCCAAGAGGGAACCCAAGTGACAAGAGACTGGACAATAGGATCCTTTCGAAGAATGTGAATGAGGTTTCTCTGAAGGGAATACAAAAAAACAGAGGCCTCCTTAGAATGTTGATGGAGTTAGTCAAGAGGTATCCAAAGACAAGTGAAACCTACTTGGGAATTCCTATGAGGTTGTCCAAGAATAAGACACACAAATAAATACATCTTGAAAATTCCTATGAGGTTCGTCAGGAGATATCCAAACAAAAGGGGCCTACCTAAGGATGTCGATGAGGCTTAGCAGGAAGGAACCCCATTCATTGATGACTAGACTATGGGAACTCTCTAGGAGATGCCAATGGGGCTGGTTATGAGGGATAGCAACAAATGAAACCTTCCTGAGAATTCCAATGGGGCCACTCGGGAAGGAACAAAAAAAATGGAAGACACAACTCCCCAACTAATAATTCCAACGAGGATGGTTAGAGGGAGAATATGAAGACAACCAAATGAATGCAAGATATCTTTCTTACCATTTAATCTGAGATTGAGTGAGTGTGTTTGTATTATAATTAGCAATGTTTGTAATTTACCTTTAAAAATTACCCTAACACATTCTAACAATCAGTTTTATTTTATTTTCAATGTTATAACAGCTGGAGAAAACCCCCAAGTACTTCCCCTCATGTAGAGGATGGAAATTTTTCATTAATTCTCAAAAATCACAAGTCCATTGTTAAAAAATGCTACAAATCTACTTGAGTGTGCTTATAAAAATGCATGAAAAGTTTTGTAAAAATGTTATTTTCAATAAATTATATCTTAGCTATAAAGATTAATTTAATTTTCTTAATAAAATTGCTTTATAGAAAAATATACCAATATAACCCTAAATCATTTAAAAAAAAAGTCAATTGCATGCTAAGAGTTTCCTCAACGAGAGTGTGCATTCCCCGATTTTCATTCCTCAACGTCCATTCTTGTTAGTGTGCATTCCTCAAAAAACCATTTCAACTTTGAACCCATGAAACCATGGCCACAATTGAAACATGTGCATCCTCTACCATGGGCACAACATTTGAAACAAGCGGTTCCCAGATGAAAATTTCACTGTTAACACATTCTAGGAGTGTTTTGACACATGGAGAGACACAACAAATTTTCTAATAGGTATGCTAAATATCCTGAGAAGAGCATAGGTTTTTGAATTTATGTTTGGACCCTTCAATTTTGAAAACGGGGATATATATGATTTCATATCTAATTATGATGATATAGCTATGGAAATGAAACTATTTGGCCAAAACATTTACCTAGACACTTATTTTCTTGCAAGAACAACAAAAAATCCATGCAGAGGGGGAGCAACACTTAACTCCAAAAATAAAACCCAAGGTAGAAAAGATTGAGATGGCCAATAAAATATGTGGGAAAAATCTATTTTTTCCCAGGAACGGTTTAAGAATGCTAGATGTTCCCCAAGAACTATACAAGTCTTTGATTCAACTTGTCCTTAGGACAATTATGAATCATCATAAGACTGATATTTCTGGTGACTGCATGAGGCTAGTCATTTATTGCGTTGAAGACAAGGCCATAGATGTTGATGCAGGAGCATCTACTCTTAATGACAAGTCTAAATATTGAGCAGACCAAGGGTCTCGATGTTTTCCCAAGAAGGGGTTTCTATTGTAAAATATTCAAAGTTTATAAGCATATATTTAGAAGGTTTTGAGATATGGTTAGGTGTTAGTCAGAGTTATGAGTCATTGTAACTAAGTCCTTGTTTGAAGGAAGTATTTGATCGAGTCATAAAGAGACCTAGGAACGAGTTGCAAGCTTGTAGGAAGTTGTTTTAGTGAGTCACTATAGGGATAAATATCGAGTTCTAAAAATAGAAACAATTAGCATGAATTCAACAGTCTGTTAGTGTGTTGGCAATGTCATATGCCATGCATAAATATGTAAGCTGGAGAGAAATATGGATTTCACTTCAGTTGGCCTTAGAGACAAGTTTTGGCCATAGAAGAGTAGATTAGGATCTTGTAATCGTGTACCGTTGTATTCTTTAATGAGTAGATAAATTCGTCAATTACTGGGTGTTTACTCTTACATAGTCTGTGTGAAATGTGTTTGAGTTTGATGGATGTTGGTTGATAGAGAATTAACTAACCTGGGCATGAAATCCTAATGAGAAGACAATGAATCTGTGTGAATGAATGATTGTAAATGAAGGTTTGAATGAATTTATATCTGATTTGGGCCAAAATATAGAGTATTTATCTGTGAGTAAATGGTCTCACAAGAGTTGTGCATGTTAAGAGGTGATATTTACAGGAATATGAGGTTCCTGTAGAGAGGTTGAATGCAAATCAAAGATGAAGATTTAATCGAGAGTTTCTGTGTGAATTTAACCCTGTGAAACGGGATTGAAAACTCGTTAATGATGATGTCGTTTGTGTGATTTTACTTTGAAGAATGGGAAATAGTCTTGTTGACAAGTATAGATATTCGTGTTACAAGGGAGAATGCATTGAATATGAGATTCCAGTAAAAGAGTTGAAACATCGGCAAGGGTTGATAAGTTAGATCTAGAAGAAATTATGGAATTAGTGCCTGCATCGAACTACAGAGGGAACATAATTAGATTTGGAGCTTTTTATTCTAATATAGAGATCATCCAATTGATTTGTGTTAGAGGGGAAAATTCATTGCATGGAAATTGAAATCAATTTGGTAAGTATCTATGCCAAAGGGGTAAGAATCGATTTGGTAAGGGTTGTGATAGAGGTTCAATTTTCTTGATAATCGAATTCTATGCCAAATCAAATATTATTGGATTGAGTTTTCCTTTTTTGAGTACAAACTTTTCTGGGTATGATAAACCGATATTCTGCTGCCCTTAAATAAGTCTAAAATGTATTAATTTGTATGAATCCTGAATACACTTTTTTGAAGATTGATTGTGTAAAAGGCAGTATTAATATTTGTATTAAAGTCTACAAAATGTGAATACGCCCAATGCATGATGGATGGTAGAAACCATTGCTTCAAACCCGTAAGTTGATCTTGTGAAAATCCGTTGATGATAAAAAGGTATGCCATTTGAATGGTAATTCATATACCTTACGAATCATAGAAGATACACATGAGTATTTGACTATGAGAGAGAATTAGTGGGAGGTGAGAGAATAAGTGCTCATGAGTTTTATTATTTTATTTATTGAGAAAGGATTTGTGTAATGGATTCAAGAAGTTCTGGTAACTCTTGAGATTCAGGTAGTTAGTATGAGATTCCTATAGAATTCAAACTTATTGTTGTTTCTTGTACAATTGTATTTGTTGATGATTAAATTGCTAATGAGGAATTGAGCCTGAAACACAATGAGGTGAAAATGAAAGAGAAAGGACAAAATCTGATATGAAGCTACATGAACATTGTTTTCCTGCAACCACATATTGAGAAGGTTTTGTGTTGCAATTGAATGCTGGTAGCATTAAAAGCTTGCCAGCATTTTGGTGGCATCATTTTGGTATCAAAGAAAAAGGTTACACTCTTTGGAGGGGAAGAAGCAGAGAAAAATTGATGTCTGAGAAAGAACATAGAGAAGAATGTTTGCCTTTTGGGAACTGAAGGATAGTGAAGATATACAACAGAGAATCCAACAAGAAGGACTGGAAAAATTGCAGTAGTGCATGTCCAACTAAGATTGGACAAGAGGTAGAATTGGTATTTTTATGTTCTCAACTAATTGACCAGAATCTTGTTGATTACATGTAGAAACAATAGGAGAAGACAATGTGGCATTGATGACAACTGGAGAACTATAACCAAGAGAAAGTAATATTCTTGATCGTGGAAAAGAGCCTTGATAATTTCCAACTAAGGTTGGTAGAAAGAGGATAAGAGGATGAGTGGAAGTTCTTAGAGAGGTGAGTAAGTACGTGCATCAGCCAAAGGAGCAAAGAATGCTCAAGGAGGTTCTAGGTGAGAGAACCAGTGTGATACCAATAGTCTAATCTAAGGACAACTTGGTGAGGTAATGGGTAACAAGTCAATGGAGAAGGCTTGTTACACAAGGTTGACTACAAATCACAGTGAGCAAGAGGAAGCTCACAAAGAGAGGAATAAAATGACTACTGATAGTCATAGGGAAGGTTCAAGAGTAAGACATAAAGGGATGAGAGATGATGAGTTTGATAGGGAACTCGCTGAGATGAAAGTACAATTTAATGTACCAATGGAGCTGCTACAGAAAAGTGAGGAATACCAAAGGTGCGGATGGATTCTACGAAAGAAAGTAAAGTGGCATAGGTTGCAAGTGAAGTTGGAGCATAGGTTGAATGCTCAATTGAAGAATGAAGATCTTAGAGAAGCAGAGATGAATGTTTGCATATGTGAACCAGAACAAGGATCTATCCTTGGTGAAGATGAGAATGAAGGAACTGATGAGATCCAAGGGTCTCATGATTTTGAAACTAATGAAATTTGTATGCATGCAGGTGTTGCAGGTATCAAAGGTGAAGGACAATCACTGATAAATTTCATAAGGTTAGAAGAAGAACAAAACAAAAATTCTGTTGTAAGAGAAAGAGAGAAAGGGTTGTCTCATAAACGCAATCAAGGGGAGACCCATATACAGTTGACAAATGCAATTGTTGGAAAGTAGTTACAAGAACTTGTTAATGTAGAAAAAATAACAAAATTGGCTCAAGAGGATAGTCAAAATAATGGTCAAGGAAATGATCAAGAGCACCATTCAGAGGCAATGCTCATGAGGTATGAGGAAGAATTAAAATTACTAGAAAAGTTACCGAGGGATCCTAAGACTAAAGAAGAGAGTTCAGTAGCAACTGCCAAAGAAGATATGTTTGGAGTATCTAAGAAGGCAAAAGAGTCTCTTCAAACTGATCATGTGTGTGCAAGTATGAGGGATGATGCGACAAAGGTGTCTCATGAGGATGAAACTGTATTTTGTTTTCAACGAGATATGTTGGAGCAGGAGACTGTCTTAGAAGATAGTAAATAAGGTGAAGACACCAAAGGATATCAATAGAATGCAAGTGATGAATTAGAGGTCCAATGAAAGACCAATGCACAGAGTGAAGCAACAAAATATATATTTGAAGCAGACAACAATAGATAAGAACAAGTAGTCATTTTTGTGAATCAAAATAAATTTCAAGAATTTGATGGGCAAAGAAATTGTTGTAGTGCAGGAGATGGAAGTCAAACTTTCATAGAGAATTTAGGGAGAAGGAAGCCGAGTGCCTTAAACATATTGGGAAATATGTATGGTGATGAATATTGGAAGAAGAGAGGTTATGGAGAAGATGAAATGGAAAAGACAACCATAAAATTTTTAAGTGCATAATTACAGTTGCAAATAAGTAATACCTATAGCATGTACCAGTAAGGAATAAAGTTGGACATTGAGATTGATGAGTTATGGGTGTTGATGAAGAGGATGCCCAAAAGGAAGTGCAGAAAGAAGAAGAAGATAATCCACAGTAGTATAAAGTTAACTGTGAAGGAAAGCTAAGTGGAGCATTGCAGCATAAGGTTTCGAAGCTTGGAAGATTGATCAATGATGACATTAATAGAGGAAGGATGTAGCAAAGAAAATGGACAACTGCAACATAAAGTTTGAATCCAGGTGGGAAAAGTAAATTAAAGACATATGACCCGGAGGTCATAATTATTTCTACTATGGGAGTCTCATGCAAGAGTATCTGCTCTCATTGACAAGTCTAAATATTGAGCAGACCTAGGGTCTCGAGTTTTCCCAAGAAGGGATTTCTATTATAAAATATTTTGTAAAATATTCAAAGTTTACAAGCATAGATTTAGAAGGTTCCAAGATATGGTTAGGTGTCAGTCAAAGTTATGAGTCATTGTAACCAAGTCCTTGTTTGAAGGAAGTATTCGATGGAGTCATAAAGAGACCTAGGAATGAGTTGCAAGCTTGTAGGAAGTTGTTTTAGTGAGTCACTATAGGGATAAAGATCGAGTTCTAAAAATAGAAACAATTAGCATGAATTTAGCAGTTTGTTAGTGTGTTGGCAATGTAATATGACATGCATAAATATGTAAACTGGAGGGAAATATGGGGTTCACTTCAGTTGGCCTTAGAGATAGGTTTTGGCCATAGAAGAGTAGATTAGGATATTGTAATCATGTACAATTTTATTGTTTAATGAGTAGATAAATTCATCAATTACTGGGTGTTTACTCTAACATAGTCACTATGAAATGTGTTTGAGTTTAATGGATGTTGGTTGATAGAGAGTTAACTAACCTATGCGTGAAATACTAAGGAGAAGATAGTCAATCTATGTGAATGAATGACTGTAAATGAAGGTTTGAATGAATTTATATCTGATTTGGGCCAAAATATAGAGTATTTATCTGTGAGTGAATGGTCTCACAAGAGTTGTGCATGTTAAGAGGTGATAGTTATAGGAATACGAGGTTCATGTAGAGAGGTTGAAAGAAAATCGAAGCTGAAGATTTAATAGAGAGTTTCTGTGTGAATTTAACCCTCTGGAACGGGATTGAAAACTCGTTAATGATGATGTTGTTTGTGTGATTTTACTCTGTAGAACGGGAAATAGTCTCATTGACAAGTATAGAGATTCGTGTTACAAGGGAGAATGCGTTGAAGATGAGATTCTAGTAAAAGAGTTGAAACAACGACAATGGTTGATAAGTGAGATCTGGAATAAATCCTGGAATTAGTGTCTGCATCAAACTACAGAGGGAACATAATCAGATTTGGAGCTTTTGCTTCTAAGATTGAGATCATCCAATTGATATGCGCTAGAGGGGAAAATGCATTGCATGGCAATTGAAATCAATTTGGTAATTATCTACACCAAAGGGGTAAGAATCAATTTGGTAAGGGTTGTGATAGAGGTTCGATTTTCTTGATAATCGAATTCTATGCTAAATCAAAGATTATTGGATTGAGTTTTCCTTTGTTGAGTACAGATTTTTCTGGGTATGATAAACCAATATTCTGCTGCCTTTAAATAAGTCTGAAATGTATTAATTTGTATGAAGCCCAAATACGCTAGTTTGAATATCGATTGTATAAAAGGAAATAATAATATTTGTATTAAATTCTACAAAATGTGAATACGCCCAATGCATGATGGATGGTAGAAACCATTGCTTCAAACCCATAAGTTGATCTTTTGAAAATCCGTTGATCATAAAAAGGTATTCCATTTGAATGGTAATACATATACCTTATGAATCATAGAATATAAGTATGAGTATTTGACCATGAGAGAGAATTAGTGGGAGGTGAGAGAATAAGTGCTCGTGAGTTTTATTATTTTATTTATTAAGAAAGGATTTGTGTAATGGATTCAAGAAGTTCTGGTAACTCTTGAGATTCAGGTAGTTAGTATGAGATTCCTGTAGAATTCAAACTTATTGTTGTTTCCTATACAAAGGTATTTGTTGATGATTAAATTGCTAATGAGGAAGTGATCCTGAAACACAGTGAGGTGAAAATGAAAGAGAAAGGACAAAAACTGATATAAAGCTACAAGAACATTGTTTTCCTACAACCACATATTGAGAAGGTTTTGTGTTGCAACCAAATGCTGGTAGAATTAAAAGCTTGCCATCATTTTGGTGGCATCAGATGTCCCTCATCTATTGGCTAAAAAACTACATTCTTCCCTTGAATAAACTAAAAAAAATAAGATTTAGTTCAATTTCTTGGGCACACTCGAGAAAATTATTGATTTATATTGACCCGATGACCAAACAAGCCCTCTTAAAACTTACATTAGTAGATCAAAAACAAAGAAAACCATTGAGAAAGTATTTGAATAGACTGTAGTTGATGGTGTGGAAATCAGTTATGATACAGTTTCCCAAGATGAAGTTAATGTTTTCAGAACATTAAGAGACCTACATGAATATATGAATCGATTTGAGGAGCAGGTAGGTATGGAAAATTATATGGAAACATGCAATGATGATTTTTGTGTTACTTTAGAAACTACAATTGATATAATTCCCCCTAAAATTGCATTACTTGAGTATAATGTTTTGGTTATGGGTGATGATTCTACCTCTCCAAGTTCAAATGTGAATAGTCCAACATACATTTTTAATAAAGGATTTTTTTTCTCAATATTTTATAGAATGATGCATTACAAACTAGTTGCAATGGGGGATTCTTCCTCTATATACTTCTAGAAGGAAAATTGCGAACTAAATCACAAATATAATATTGAATACTTGAAGAACGTTGCAAGTCTACAATCAACAATTGTGAAGCAAAAAGAAGAATTAAGCAACACAATAAATGGAAAATATCGTGTTATTGTTGGATTACGAAGTGAGGCATCCGAAATTACAGAGGAATGTAAAAGGGAGATTGATAATACCAAATAAATGTTCGAAATGTCATTGGCTACATATAAAAATACTATTTCAAATCTTCAAGAAGAATTGAAAATAAGACCATATGTTTTGAATATACCCCCATTACAAACTGCAAGTTATCTAGTTGTGGACTAATTAAAAAGAGTTTGAAGGAGAAAGAGGTGTTTATTGAAATTTTAAAGGCCGAATTTGAAAAAAATCTGAGAGGGGAATGTGAGAAGCATAAATAAAAGATTGAACAATATAAGAACAAAGTGAACAATATGAAGAAAGAAAATGTTAAGAAATGTAGTAACTTGAATCAGAGATAGATGGTAATTGTTGGCACAAATGGGAAGATTAAAGAACTTAATAAGGAAATAAAAGTGATTACTATAGAAGGTGGCAATAATAAGGATAAAGGTAAAAGTCAGGGTATGGGTAAGGGAAAAGGGAAAAGTAAGGGAAGTCCAGAAAAAGAGAAGATTACATAACTTGAAAAGGAAAAAGAAAGTCAGAGAAAATAATGTGGCAAATATCTGGATAAAGGTAAAATTCATGGTATGGTTAAGGGTAAAGATATTATTCAACATATTCTAATAAAACAAATGCTTCCAATTGACTTGGAAATTTCCATAGAAATAAAAGAGAAGATTTCTCATGAATTTTTCTCAATACGAAATTCTCTAGATAATATATATGTGGCATCACCAATGGTGGAATAATTGAAGATTAATATAGACGAGAGAGATGAAAATATTAAAGAGCTCAATAATGAACTCTTGCATAACTAAAAGGCACAACATTTGGGATGTGATGCGGAGATACAAAAGTTGAAATCCTAAATTGTTGATTTGTAGAAGAAATTACAGAGTATAAGAATAATTGAGGCGGTGCCAATTTTGTTTGCTACATTGGAGAAACAATGTTTTGGGAACAAGAGCTTGAGAATGAAGTACAAAAACTCAAGGGTAAATTGGTTGAAGTTCGATCCCAACTGAAATAAAAAAATAAAAACCTTGAAAAGAATAAATAGGACAATGCCAAGAAGTATAAGAAGAATGGAAAAATATAAAACAAGATTGCAAGAGAAATTGCAAAATTATGAGAAACAATTACAACATGTGCATGTTGCAACTCTAGAACCATTAGAATCCTCTACAACAAAAAAGAGAGGCTCTACATAATTTTTTTCATCTAAAGAGCAAGGCTTTCAAAAACCTCCCAAGCAACCTAGGGTAGTTAGAAAATAATATTGGTTTATATACCAACTACTCCATGTAATTACATTTAAAGACGTAATATATATCATTATTTCAGANTGACATGTATGAGTGTGTGTAGTTATTGACATGCATGAGTGTGTATAGTTACATATCAAAGCATTTGATACTTTAAAAGTTGCTTGAGATTGATTTATACACATATACACCACCATTATCATCTTGTTTACAAGATGTTTGAGTAAAATATAAGTAGTTTCTTGTACTCGACATTTTGATATAACAAGGGTAATTGTAAATATTTATCTTTGTTGTTATGAATATGAAACCTATATGTATCAACTATGAATATGGCTTGTAAAACAATAATTTTGCATGCAAATTGAAATACATATGCAAGCTACAAATGGAACATTTTCTCAATTTCCCCCACAATGGTAATTTTCATACCATGACCATTCATAATCTAATATATGGATAAAATATATGTAACTAGCACTTAGCACATGCA